>CAUYQG010206462.1:0-40468 GCA_963574415.1 Tarsius wallacei | reverse complement strand
CAGTTCTATTGAGTTTTTCATTTCTACAACCACATTTTTAAAAATTTTCCATGAGCTCTTTTTGGTTTTCTGAATATTCCTTTCTATGCCATTCTGTTCCCACTTAAGTGATGTACATTTCCCCCTGTTTGTCTCACTGAGTCCTTACTGAATGGCACTGAGTTTCTCAGCCATGGTCCTGGAAGCTAGAGCACAGTGTAGCAAAATGTCAAAACAAGAAAGATCATCACCAGCTCCAAAGGACCAAATCTTTGTGTCCCCTCAAAATTCATGTGCTGAAGCCACAACTCTCAATGTGACAGTATTAGGAGGTAGGGCCTTAGAGGTGATTAGGTTTAGATAAAGTCATGATGGGATTAGTGCCCTTAAAAAAAAAAATAAAGAAAAAGACACCAGAGCCTTCTCTCTCTCTGTCATGTGAGGACACGGAGACAGGCGACATCTGCAAGCCAAGGAGGGAGGCGTCAGGAGAAACCAACCCTGCCCACAGCCTCTGGAACTGAGAGAAATCTGAGGGGGGAATCCAAGAAAAGCCAGAATTTTTTCTTGGCAATGGGCCCCTTGTAGTACAGGCTTCAACCAATCAGCAGCAGTGAACCAGCTGGTGTTGTTGTGAGAGGCTACGTTTGGCCTCAGTGAATTTTGGTGGGGGGGGTGGATTCTTTCAACGCATTTGCCCATTTCATGATCAATGATTTAGCAAAACACCTGCCCACACTGACACTGAGCTGGGTGTTCAGCCATTTTTGACCCAAAACAGCATGACCCTGGTGTCCCACCTTCCCTATTCACCAGATCTTGCTCTGAGTGACTTTTTGTTTGTTTGGGTTTTTTTGGTTTTTTTGTTTTTTTGTCTCTCTGAATGAAAAAAGTTGTCAAAGGGAAACGTTCTGTCTATGTGGAAGAGGTGAAACAAAAAAATGGCAGAAGCACTAAAAGACATCAAAATTAACAAGTTCAAAAACTGTTTTGAGCAGTGAAAAAAGCGTCTCAATATGTGTATCTCATCAAACAGAGAGTACTTTGAAGGCGACAAGTTTAAACATGCAAGAATAAACACACAATTTTTTTATAAACAAATTCCAGGTTTTTGTGGGTCCCCCTTTATAAATGTCTGTTGTTGAAGCCACTCAGCCTGTGTTATTCTGTTATGGGGCAGCCTGAGCTAACTAACGCACCTAGAAATTGAGACCCTGACACATATCCAATCGGAGTGAATATCCTGAGTGGCAATTTAGATAACAGGTGGGGAATTTTAGCTTGAACTTACAGATAAATACATAAATTACAGACAAATACACAGAACACCAAGGAGAAAGACACACAAACACACACACACACACACACACACACACACACACACACACATACACACACAAGATAATGCACAGTAAAGACTTTTACAGGAAAGAAAAAGTAGCTCAGTTCTGAGCAGCATTCATAAGATTACAAACATGTAAACGGTGGGTCTTGATCTAGTCAAACTGCATGGAGACTATACTAGAAGAGGGAAACAGAAATCAATTCCTGTTAGTTCGGGCACAGTGGGCTCCCCAGCCATTCCTACCTTGTCATCGTCCTCGCAGGTCATGACATTGGAAAAGGGGATCTCGGCCTTGAACATCTTCCGGCAGTGCATGAGCTGTACCAGCAGGTAGCAGACGGTCTTGAACTTCATCCTCTTGGCCGGTTTAATATCCGAGAGAATCAGACCTGGAAATATCTGTCCAAACACACAACAGGCAAAGAGAAATGCTATGAACGAGACATATTTTGCGTTTCAAGTTAGGAACACTAGCCTGACAGCGACAGCCACCCCAGGCACTGGGATTCATTTGCTCAACGCCTACTTCATGTAGACCACTGGGGAATAAGACAGGAAAACAGCAGTGAACAAAACCCCAACCCAATTCCAAAACATTCGGCTCTCAAACCACACCAAAGTGATCTGAAAATCAAAGCGATGCATTGAATCCTGGGCCACAGCAAAGGAAGGTTTGAGGCCTGGATCCGGAAAGACCACCAGGGTTTGCCATAAATGTAACTTCTTGGTTTCTGATACCTGTTTACAGGTCCCAGCAACACCCCTTTTATAAATGGGGAAGGAGTCTGAAGGCCAGGCAGGGCTGGACAGTGGGTCCTCATCCAGCTGAGGCTCAAGGCCTCACATCCCTCATAGTCTTCCTGTCCTGGATAAAGTCACGTCTGTAAAATGGGATGAACGTAACCCACTTACCCCTTGGGACTCTTTCAAGAACACTGCAGGGATAAGTCACAGTAATTGTTCTTGCTGGGTTGCCCGTCCTGCTAGTGAGCCAAAAGCTGCAGCCTACCCTGCAGCCCAACCCCTTCTTGGCCTCACTACCCACCTCTCACCTTCACCTCCACCTTCACCTTCACTGGCCCACACATATAGGCACAAATCTCCTCTACTCTTTAAAACAACAAAGCGCCCTTCTTCTTTTGGGCATTCTCACGCTTCCCCTCCACCATCCAGACTTCTTTAAAGAGAGGGCTACATGCTATCCCGACCTCATCACCTCCATTTGCCCAAAAGCCACCGGACCTGGATGCTGTTGTCTATCAATATGACCTAGCCCAAGGGCCAGCGTCCACCCCTGAGCACCAAGGCTTGCTCCCACAAATTGGTTCTTTATAAAGAATCAACATAGTAAACAACCCTGCATCCTCGAACTGTCAACTAATTCCTAAATTCTCACCTGAGCCCTGAACACTCACCTGAGCCCTGAACCCCCACCTGAGCCCTGAACCCTCATCTGAGCCCCAAACCCTCACTTGAGCTCTGAACCCTTTCTCAAGCCCTGAATCCTCACCCAAGCCCTGAACCCTCACTTGAGCCCTGCACCCTCACCTGAGCCCTGTACCCCCACCTAATCCCTGTACCCCCACCTATATTAATCCCTGAACCCTACACTCTCACTTGAGCCCTGGAAGCAGTTTGGACACTCTTGATTATGTCCACATCACTTTTCTCTAGGCAAGGTGACCTTGACTGCCTCATATAAGACAGTCACAGCCCACCTGTGTGCCTAGCACCCCTCAGATTACAGAGCTCTCCATTCCTCACTCCTCTGCAGGGTTTGATGCCCACTTTTCAGGGGAGACAGTGAAGATCCAGGGAGGGAACAAAAGACCCAGGATGGCCCAGTTCCCAGGTGGCCCCAGATGTCCCTCTAGAGGTTCTGGTTCCCCGCCCTCCTCACCTGGTCCCCGTCACACACCTGCAAGAGGCAAAGCCCAGGAAAATGTTAGTGGAGACACCCCTCCCTGTCTCAGCAAAGTCACAAGCCTGAGAAGCAGTGATTGGAGGAGGAAGCAGAAGCCATTAAGTCTGCGAAGCTTTGCACAGGCCCTAAGGGTGGGCTCTAGAACCTACCTTTCTGCGATGGGATGGCACAATAAAAAAGGTTTCAATATTATGAGCTTTCAAGAAACTGTTCCTCTCGTGTCCATAACCTGGTTCGACCTCATAGTCCCCATTCAAGCATGCTAGGGTCGTCTTTGTGATATGAACTTTCCTACAAAAAAAAGGAGGCAGAGAGGCAGAATGAGTGGTGAACTGACACTGTTCAGAATCCCACAGGGCCCTCACTGGCAGGACCCAGGCAGAGCCTGCCCACCCAGGGCAGGCTCCAAAAGGAGGACTCATGTGCTGTGCAAGTCTGCCTGAGTCAGGAGATGGGGGGGTAAGAGGGGGTAGGTGGCGGGGAGAGGAATGGGGAGGGCCCAGACGGACAGAGGCAGAGCAGAGTCAGAGGGAACCATGTGGGGTGACAGGGAACATGCCCTGAGCCAGGGGAGGATAAACAGAGAAATTAAAGGCAAGAAAGAAGAAAAATAGCATCAGAAGGACGCATGATGCTGCAAAGTCCATATCACATAACATTAATAAGGAAACCTGATCTCACCAGGTGAAGTGGGGACCAAAGGGAGGCCCAAATTTTATCTTAGATGACCACTTATCTACCTAATCCTGAATCGTACCCCACATCTTTAAAATTAAATTAAAATTTAAAATATAAAAAGAAGGGAAGGACGTAGGAGGAAAGACAAGGAAAGAAAACGTGGCAATGAGGTGAGGAAGAGAAAGAGGAGAGAAGTGGGAGTCCCTCTCCAAACAGTCAGGGGCCACTGCGGTCAGCAGGATCATGGCAGTCCTCACCTGGCAGCCAAAGTCAAGGCTGGCTTACAGGCCATGGTGGTCACACACCAGTTGGGGGGGGATGAGAAATAAGGCATGAGGTTGAGGCATTCACGTTTCTCCAAGCCAGTCTTTTAGTGAGGGCAGGAAGACTCTCACAGTTAACATAGACTCTAAAACACCCAGCTGCCTCTGCTCCTTCACAGTGCAGGTCTGAGTGTGCAGGTTTCTGGGGTGAGAGGCAAACCACTCCCTGCAGTCCCAGCTCTTCACCACACACTCTTCCGAATTCCTCGCAGGGGAAAAGGCTTGGATTCCAAATTAGACTCAACCCTGGCTGAGGATGAAAGCAGGAAGCCGGGCACGGATGGGAAACGGGCTGAGGGCAGAGCGCCTAAGCTCACTGGGATCCAGAGAGGATGAGGGCAGGGCTTGGGTGGATGTCAGGGCCTTTTCTTGTGGTGGCTTCATTATGGTCCTCAGAGGAGGGGGCGGACAGGAGAGGGAGGGACTTCCAGGCCAGGAAGAGGAGAGGGCCCAGAGGACAGCACAGGCAGGTTCTGACTCCAGCCATCACCACGTGCTGGGTGCCAGTCTCTGTGCTACCACATCCACAGGCATCACTTCTTGCCATCACCTCAGACTGCTTGAACCCCTGGGCCCAGTCCCTACCGGGATACTCCTGGGATGCCCCCATCAGTGATGACTGTTGGCCCACAGCAGGGAGGGCGCTCACTCGGATCAAGCCTCTGCCCTTGCCACTAGCTGCCTCCTCCCCGGGGGATCTGGAGGCACCTAGAACACTGTCACCCCCATGATCCTGGCCCCAAACTACAAAGGTCACTGTCTCCAGAAAGGCCAAGTGCGTGTCCATCCCTGAAGGTGAAGGAGGTCTCATTCATTCCTTCAGTGATGGAGATGGGCATCTGTGCAGCCTGAGCTCCTAGATTGACAGGGAAGGGAAAATGTCAACTCTCACGGAAGCCCTGGCGTTATGCTGAGCCCCGAGCATGCCAAGGGGCAGCCAGAACTGTGGACAAGCAGCCTGCTCTGGGTAGCCACTGCCAACCCACACAAAAGGGAGGTTACAGGACTTGTGGCTGGCAGAGGTGTGTGCTGAAAACCTTCCTTGAAGACACAGCTGAGCCTGCCACAGAGCATGGCCATCCACAGCCCACTGCACTTCTAAGTGAGCCCAGAGACCACACAGCCTGTGAGCCAGGCATCCAGCAGGCCCCGAACAGCCATGTGGAGCTTGGGAGCAGAGGAGGGGCTCTCAAATCACTGAGCTTTCTACTTGCACACTGGAGAAAATGAAACCAGAGACAGCAAAAAAAAGAAGTGATAAAGTGATAACAAGCCATGAGGCCAACACTTTGCCATCGGCAAAGGTTCCCACACACATCTGCATCTGGCCTTCTGGCTCCACTGATGGCTTTCTGCAGCCATGCACCAGACTCAGAGGGGCCAAGAACCTCAAACAGACCCCAGTGGAGGCTGGCATCAGGGTTAGGCAGGTCCTTCACCACAGGGATGCACATGGACAGGTGCAGCTGGCTCCTCTGGGGTCCCACAGAGGTGACCTCAGGAGTATAGCCCTGCTCTGAAAGCAAGGACTCAGGCCAAGGGCACACAGCCACCATGGGCCTCCTTCCTTGCCCCCCGACCTCCCACCCCATCCCTGACTTACCCTGGCAGGCCAGCAGCTTCCATGACATTGGCCAGTGTCACGTCATTGGACCACACGTCGTACTGCCACTTGCGCAGGCCCAGGACACCGCAGAGGACCCTGCCCGTGTGCAGACCCACACGCATGTTCAGGTCTACCTCAGTGGCCTCAGCCACAGACCTACAATACAGGCACAGAGTGTGGAGCTGAGACTAGCTGGGCACCCTCCCTGATGGGCCGCCATGGTCTGTGTTGCAAGGCTGTGAGCAGAAAGGGAGCTGGGCCTTGTCCCTGTTGCACGCAGTCTGGGTATGGAGGTCTCCTGGCCTGACTGGTGGATGGCAGCACCTTCCCACACCACCTGTGATAGCCCCAGGCAGGGGGAATGGCTCCCAGCCATGCTCCCACCCAGTTCACAATGTCCACACCAGCCCCGTGAGTTCCCTCCATGGTCTCCCGGTGTCCTCTTCTTCCCTAGGGCAGTCCACAAAGGGAAATGAGCCCAGGACCTCAGAATACCATGTGGATCCGGTAACCACTGTGGAGTGCAACATCAGGACAATTTGGATTAACAAAGCGCTCTGCACTGCCACTGCCCTGTCAGGAGGGCTCCTGTCTGCTTACCAGCCAGGGACATGAGATAACTGCCAAAACATCAGACAGGATCCACAGCCCAAGCATTGTGCCCTGCCTCCCCATCCCCTTCCTGATGACCTCATGCCTTGGTGCAAAAGTGTCCTTCTCACGGTCAGGGACTGGAGGCCATGCCCAGGCATGAGGCTGGTGACACGAGGAGCAACAAACAGGAGCCAGGATGGGACAACAGGCATGGGGGGGGGGGTGTTATTAGGGGAACTGAAGGCAGAGCAGACACTAAGAGAGTTGAGGGCTTCTGGGAATCCCAGTCCAGCCTGGCCAATTTTAGACACACCGATATCTGTCTCTGAGCCTCAGTTTCTTCGTGTGTAAACCCCGCTATGTCTAAATTAGTTCTGACAACCTTCAAAATCGGGTAAATTATATTCCAGGATACCCCAATGCTTAAGGGAATAGGTCAACCACCCCCTCTTTCTATTCCATCAGCTGTGGAAAAAAACTAACAAAGGCTCCAGGAAGGACTCCCCGCAACATACTGCCCAACTTGCCTTTGCAGACTGTGCACCCCGTTTCCACCAGAGCCTTCTTCCTGGAGCCCCAGTCAAGGCTGAAGGAGTATCTATCTGCTCAGCATGACCCCACTGCCTCCCTGGCCTCCACTCAAACTGCCTCCCAGACTGGCCTTCCAAACAGGAGCAGTTCTACCCTTCACGACCCACACCATCCGCATGAGGGCTCATTCCCCAAAACCACAGCCCACGAAGACCCCGGCAGATGCTTCGAGATAGCTGTCGGCCCAGACTCCTTGTTGGAGGATGCAAGGCCACAGAATCGCTCACATCCAAGTCCTAGTGCGTGTTCAGCTTCAGTAGCCTCAGAAGTGTGCATGCCACAATTTACAGGAGAAGCTCTTTTTTTTTTTTTTTGATGTATTGTAGAGATGAGGTCTCGCCAAGTTGCCCAGGCTGGTCTCCGACCCATGGGCTCCGGCAATCCTCTCACCTCAGCCTCCCAAAGTGCTGGGATTATGGGCGTGAGCCACCCACCTGCAGCCTTATTTTAGAAGTTATATTGGCTTTTTTGTTTTTGTTTTTATTCAAAAGAATCTTGAATTTATCTTATGACCTTTATTTTGGGGAAAGAAAGCCTTTCCATATAAACAGTAAGGCCAGATTAAGTGAATATTTTTGAGGGTGTATATTCAAAGTAAATTTTTATTTTTTTGCTCTGATTTCACCAGTTTCAAAGGGAAATAACATGCTTATGGCCAGACTTTTTCAGATTAAGCAGTATTAGCAAAAATGTAGAAAATAAAAATTTTAAATTAAAAAAAGAAATATATTAGAGCTATGGATATAGCCTTAAATCTATTCAGTTTTATATATTTTGGATATAATTTTTCTTACTTTAACTTTTTCTCAGTCATTTGCCAATCTCCAATTAGAAGCAATGAAACAAAACACTGAAGGTAATTTTTTTTTAATTCACAAAGGAAATGAGTATGGGAAAATGTAAATAACTAAACCTGCCAGAGGTGTTTTGTACACCTTTAGTGTTTATACCTCTGCTATCATGAAAGAGTAAATGGCATGAGGGCTTCTGGGACCTATGTCCACCTGTGTCCCCAGATGCCCTCAAGCCCACCAAAGTCAGCCACTGGCTCTCTCTTTCTGAGCCGGCTCTCTCTTTGGGTTCCCGGTGAACAGCATCTCAAGTCACCTCCAGACACAACCAGGCAGCCACACAATGTCCACTACTGGCACTCTCTACCAATACTCTCCCATCTTTCATCTTCCCTTGAGGTTCTGCCTCAAATGTCCTTTCTGGTAACACCAGATCTGCAGTTAAATGGACAACTACTCTTAAATAAATTAGGCATCCAGAACTGTTCTCACAGCCACTCCTCTTGGCCTCGTCATTCCTGGGATGCCCAAGCTGGCATTGCCCAAATCCAACAGAACCTTCAGCTTCATTTCCAAGGAACAGGTGACCATAGCTCTCTTTGGCTTTATCTGTCCATTTTCTCTTTCTTGCGTGTGCGCTCAGGTTCGCTTATTTAGGTCAAGTATTTTTTATGCACAGAGAAAGTCTGACATTTGCCCACTGCCTGCAGCTCCGACCTTAGCCCTCCATGCTGGACCCCAACAGGGAGGAAACAAGGAAGTGGCCCACCCATGGCAGAGGGGGCCACCGTTGGCCCCTGGGCATAATAAATTCTGGCAGAGCTGAAACCTAATCATGGCCACACTGAAGCCTGAAAATGAAAGGACAGATGAATATAAAACCATTCATTTGTGCAGCAAACATCTATGGAGCTTATCCATTGCAGCCATTATTCTAAGTATGAAGGCTACAGTCGTACATATAACAGGAAAAAAGAGGACAGAGAACACTATCAAGGCTGATTTACTTTTACCTAGTCAGAATTTCCATAAATCACAACCATACACAAGCCTGAGCAGGCTCCAAGCCCCAACCCCAGTCTGGCAGAAAGGGCGGGGCAGATGGTTTCAAACCCATGTGTTCAAGTTCATAACCTCAACTTGGACTCCTCACTTCCCCTACTGGGCCTCAGCTTCCCCATCTGTAAAAATACAGGTTCTCAACCTGGAATATACAGGATTAAGAAGCTCTGAATCTCCTAAAATTTTAAGGAAAACTGTGTGTGGCAGGTGTAGAAGTATGTGCACACAGACATCATCCCCTCCTCCCCTGCAGAAAACCCATCACTAAATTGATGAATAGGTCTGGCTTTGAAAACTAGAATCCAATAACTAGAATAGGTAATTCCCCCAAGTTATGATCTGCTGAAAAACTGAGGCCACTGTGCTCTGTGGCTCACACACATGAGCCAGCTTGTTAAAAAGCAAGGTGTTGTCAGCCCAGGTGCCAGGTGCACGAGGTATGTGGGCATCCCCACTCACTCTCACACAACCTCCAGGGCTGCAAGCTGGGGGACTGTCGGGGTCTACTGACTGCCACAGCACATGCAAGCAGACCTTACCAGCTCAAAGGTAGACCAGGGGAGGACATGCACATCCCATTTATTCTAACTTAATAAAATAAGCCAAAAATATGCAGAGCATGGCCACATTTGGCTTACGCCCATTTAGCGAAATGGAGCTCTGCACACTTGGGGGCTGTGTGGAAGAATGAAGATCCTGTTTCAAAGGTTGTTCATAGGTGTCCACCCATCGCCTGTGATGGACAAGGCTTTGCCCCAAAGTGGGCAGACAAATCCCCATTCCTGTAGGTGCACAGAAGCTGCCACTAGAGGGAAAAGCCTGCAGAATCAGCCACTGGCTCTCTCTTTCTGAGCCAGCTCTCTCTTTCTGGAAGCTAATGAATCAATGCTCACAGTGGCTGCTAAAACCTATCCTATGCAGGCCCATGTGATGTGAGATCCCATTAAGCCCTCACAACTAGAGGCTCATATGCTATTTCTCCATTTTACAGCAAAGAAAATTAAGGATGCAAGGAAACTGCAGCATCACCTCAAGGGATGAGAGCCAGAAATCCAGGGTGCTCGTCTGCTTCCTTAGGGATCAGAAGCCCCCAGCCCATTCACGAAAAACAGCAGCTGGGGATTGGTTGGCTGAAACCCTGTGAAACGCCATTTTGGTAGGCCAGACCTAGATGGATGGGAGAGGCTTCCCAGGGTAGCATAATATTCAAGGCCTGTCCAGCGGGGAAACTGGAGATGGTGGTGCATGTTGCGGGCGGGGGGGTCTGAGCAGAAAAGGGTGGGTGGGCACAGATCTCACATGGAGGGACCGAGACGAGAATGTCCAAGTCAGGTCCTAAGGAGGGGCTCAGACCTCATCTGGCTTCACCAGCAGGAGAAAACATCCCCGGGCACTCTCCTGAGAGTATGCAGGTGACTTCCAAGAACAGAATTCAGGGACAGAGCATGTATGACACCTCAGATGAGACCTCTTGCCACCTGGAAAGTCAGAGACTGACATAGGTCCCAATGTACTGCCTCTGTCCCTGCAGCCTGAGCATCATGAGAAGTCCCAGAGAAATCCCATAGGGACTGGGAGGTCAAAGACTGGTCCTGAACCTCAGGACGTGGGACCTGGCCCTGTCAGCCTGGCCACAGCAGCCAGTGCTCACTTGGCTCAGAGCCAGGAAATCATGAAGCTGACCCTCCCATTTTACAGATGGAGAAAACTGATGCCTCACAATGGAGGGACAGTCCAGGGTCACACAGCTCTTCAGAAGGAAGACTAGCCTGGTCTCCAAACTCTCTGGGCACCCCATCTTTATTCTTCCTAGAGAAGGAAGCCACTGGCCCAAACAGGGAATGTATATCACTTTTAAAGTCATTACTAAAAATCAAACCAATAAAAATATGCATTTTGTTAAAGGAGCATACCTAATCTAGGCCTGAATAAAGCCTAGAAGTTTGAGAGGTGGCTCTGATCTGATAGTAGAGGTCAGGACAGATAAGCTGAGGGCAAGGGTCCAGACCTCCCACGGTCAGCAGCAAGAACCCAGGGGACTTGGAGGGCCCCCAGTCCACTGCTCCGGCCTCTGGACACTGCAGCTCCTAGAGGGCCAGGCTGTGAGCTGAGTAGTCAAAGAAGGTAAGGACCCTGGACCTCTACTTCCAAGTCAAACATTCTTTACCGTGTCTTTTACAAGGAGAGGCTCTGGCCTGCACTTCAGGAGACCTCTTTCAGCCCCACTATTGTATTCACACTGGAGTCTTCCTGAGGTTCACAGGCTTTTGACACCCCAAGTGAGACACACCAAGTGGGCCTGCAGGGGGTGGGGTGGGTACAGGTTCATGGAGCAAATGGACCAGGAAGCAGGGCAAGGCAGGTGGGCTTGCAGCTCCATGAGACTTGATGTCAGGCACAAAACCAGAAGGCAGACACAGGGTTTCCTGAGCAGCAGCAAGGGGTGGGGGGTGCCCCCATTATCAATGTGCAAATCGAGCAAGACAGAACAGGAATGGAAGGAAGGACAGCACTACATGAGGCCTAGAACACCAGAGCATGAGAGACAGGGAGTACAGTGATCACAGGGGCTTGAGCAGCCAGGCGACGCCAAGGGCTACCGGGGAGCACCAGACTCTTCTCAGTACGACCTTGGTTGGCACAGCCAGGGTCACCAACCTTCAAGGGTCACAAGGACAACTGGTTCAACTCCATAAGCCAGCTGGTCAGCCAGATCAGGCAGCACCATTCACCTCTGTCTGTGTCTGTGCTCGGCACCAAGCAGAGGCTTTGTAAATATTTACTAAATGAATGCACTGACATTTGTCTCCTTATAGCTTTCACCTCACTTTACTTCAAGAAGATCACACAAAACAAGATCTGACATGATATGTGATATATATACACACATAATACGTGATATTACACATGATGTGAGACAATGTGGTAGATGATCTGTATGAATGTAATATATGATCTGCTGCATATGATCTGATATACATGATCTATATATAATATGATATAATATATACAATATAGGATACGTGATATATGATATAAATATTATATGGTGTGATATGTTGTACATGACAGGGGCCCCTAAGCCCCAGCCTGTTAGGAACCAGGCCACACAACAGGAAGTGAGCAGCGGGCCAGTGAGCAAAGCTTCATCTGTATTTACCAGTCACTCCACATTGCTTGCATTACCCCCTGAGCTCCACTTCTTGTCAGATCAGCGGCAGCATTCGATTCTCATAGGACAACGAACCCTATTGTGAACCATGCTTGTAAGGGATCTAAGTGGCAGCTCCTTACGAGAAGCTAATGCCTGATGATCTGAGGTGGAGCCGAGGCGGTGATGCTAGCGCTGGGAAGCGGCTGCAAATACAGATCAACATGAGCAGTGCGGTTTGACTGCACAGAGGCCATAGTAAATCAACTGCTTGCAGACTCATATCTAAATCCTGTCAGTGAGTGGAGGTACTTCAATTGTACAGCTGCATCTGGTGGTAGGCTTTAAGTCCATAGGTGGCCTGCCTGTTCATTTATTTACCACTTCCATCCATGCCTCCTTTTTCTTTAGTGTGAGCTGTACAATTATTTCATTATATATTACAATGTAATAATAATAGCAGTAAAGTACACAATAAATGTTATGCACTTGAATCATCCTGAAACCATCCCCTCACCCAACACCCCCTGGTCCGTGGAAAAATTGTCTTCCACAAAACTGGTCCCTGATGCCAAAAAGGTTGGGAACTGCTGGTATATGATGTAATATATGTGATATGATGTATAATATATTCGATGTACCATGACATAGTATATATGATATGACATACAATGTAATACACAATACAATGCAACATATGACATGATGTGACGAATGATATATAATGCGATTTGGCACAAAAAATTCAATGTATGATATATATGATAAGCTGTGATAGTGTAACACATGATGTGACATCCTTTCACAGAACAAAAGACAGTCATCCCCTCTAAGTCTTCTCCAAGCCAGGTGTCCTTCCTTCCTTCCTCCCTGTTTCTGCCCAGCATCTTTTCCAGCTAAACTGCTTTTCTCTGGGGCAGTGGCTCTCCTGTTTGACTGTGTACTGAAGTCACCTGGGGGCTTTTCCACTCTCAGTCCTAAACCACACCCCAGACCAGCCATGTCAGGCTCTCTGGATAAAGCAGCCATCAGGGACTTGGGTTCTCATGAGCATATCTGACAAGGGGTGCCAGGACTGGACTCTTTGCCCAAGGCACTGGCCGCCTCCTGATGCCCTCCTCCCAGTCACGCCATCTGCAGGAGGACTGTGCGGGCTGCCCACAATGCAACAGAGTGGCACAGGAAACCAGCGGTCTCACCCCATCTCTGCAGCCTTGTTTGCTGGGGTATTCTGCTCGTGTATTCTTTCACCCGCAGCTACTCTGCGTCTCCCTCACACATTTCTTGTGCTACTATTTTTCTGCTCCAAGTGTGAAGCTCTACACCAATCCCTGTGAACTCTGTCTCGCTGGAACATACCCACCTCTCCACACTTTGAGATGTCTGAATTTGGATCTATACTCTATGCATTGGCTCAACTTCCCAGCTTCGTGCCTTCTCTAACTTGATAAAAGCCTCTACCTCTACATATTCATACCAGTATCTGAAAAGGACAGTGACAAGACAAGACCGGCCAAGAAATGGGCAAGCCAGGCCTCATAGGTGTACTAATCATTCCACAAAGACTCATCTGCTGTGATCCCAGGCCTCTCCCCACACAGAAAGCACTGACACCCAGTCACTTGCCTAGATGAAGAACATACACACACACTTTTATTTCCTTTTAAAATGGAATTCAGCTGGACTTGGGCCAACCCTTTCTGAATGTCTCATCCGGCTAAGCTATAATTTCTTTTCGCACGACTCATACATACCTGACAATATGAGGGATTCCTGTGGACAGAGAAATATAGCCACACACAAAATGCAAAGGAAGGGGATAACGAAAGCATCCTTTCACAGCCCAATTGGAACTTCCTGGATCCAGCACCCTCCTAATGCTGGCATTGTTTGCTGCAGCCTCAGACACACCCACTAGGACAAAGCAGAGTCTGGAGAGCGGAACCCGCATGAAGCAGGGGTGCCTCAACTTCCACAACTTAAGGCTCGGATGCCAAGGGCTGCTCCTCCTGCCACCGGGAAGCACTTACGTGATGGTGTCGATCATGTCGAGCCCCATCTCCACGCAGCAGTGGGCGTGGTCGGTCTTGGGCTGGGTGAGGCCTGACACGCAGTAGTAGCAGTCCCCAAGGATCTTGATGCGGCGACAGTGGTTCTCCTACAGGGAAGGGCAAAGCACACGGTAAGAGACAGCACTGCAGTGGCCCTGAGCACCTCTGCCTTCTTCACTACCCCTAGATGCTGGTGATCACAAAGCATCAGTACAATGCACATGCCTGGCCACCATGTTCCCACCCAGGCCATGCCCTTGTATGGTTAGCATAGCCCTGTAGGGCAATACTGATATCATCCTCCCTCCCCCATACCTTGCTCACAGCCTCTTTCCCCTAGGGGTGTCCATCTCTCCTGCCCAGTTCATTCTGCCAACCCCACAGATCCTTCAAGATCCAGCTGGAATGCCATGTCCATGAGGAATCTTCCCTAAGACCCTGAATCTACACAGCACTTCCCTTGACCACCCATGCAGACTGCCATGGACAGTGCTTCTCGAACATGCCATATCCTACGGCAGCTGCCTCTCCCCCAGGAAGGGCAGACCTGACTCACCTGGGACTTCGGACCTCCCCACCCACGAGGCAACTCCCAGAAGTGCTGCCATTGCAATGTCCACTTGCTCATTTATACGGTGGTATGAATAAGAAGGGCAGCACCCACCACGCAGTTATGTTCAAGATGGAGTTAAGATTACTTAGATCAATCCATGTCAGCTGAGATTATCATGACTGTTGTCTTTATTTCAAGCGAAACGTTAAAACAGCAGTTCTAAAACATTTCCACTTCAGGACCCCTTTGCATCTTGAAATAACTGAGGCCCTCACAAAAAACTTTTGGGTAGGTGGGTTATAACTACTGCCATTTACCTATAAAAAGCAACAACCGAGAAATTTTCTTAATGTATGAATGCATTTCAAGATCATTGTAGCTCCACTGCATGTTAACGTAAATAGTATTTTATGAAAAATTATGGCTTTTCCCCAAACAGAAGATAATGAGCGGGAAGCACGGCAGCGCGGTTCACTTTCGTGAGCATCTTCAACACCGTCTCCAGGGCAGACAATGGATTCTGTGACCCACTTCTGCATTCACCCTTCATGCTGCACAGCTTCTGTGAATGCCTGGGAAGGGAACAACTTCCCAGGCAAGGCGTGGGATGAGGAAGGACCTTGCAGAACCCTCGAAATGGTGTCCTGGGCCACAGAACCCCTCAGACCCCACTCTGACAAAACATCTATGGCTTGTATTTAATGCCACCCTTCGATTTCTTACAAATGAGTGACTCCCGCAAATGTTATGAATTAATAAGTGCATCAGAAATAAGAATTCTCAGCTCTCATGATCCCTGCGCCCACCTATGCCCTTACACTCCTGCAGGAGAGGAACCAAGGCCAGCACAGAGCAAGCCGGGGCAGCGAGGGGCCACGCTGACCTCTAGAAGCCCCAGTTCCTGGGCTGGGTGAGGGGTTGCATAGCTGAATGGACAGGGGTTCTCCCAGGCTTCTCCATGGAATTATCTTCCCAGAACTGAGCAGACAGCTGATTGCACTGCTGTCCAAGCTGCCCTCAGTCCTGGCACCACAGGAACCTTGAGAGATGGCCCTGGACACTGCTGAGCATCTGAGAATGGGGCGTCATCAGACATGCAGACGGTCCATGCCCAGTCCCGAACACCCCAGGCATCCCTCAGCATACCACAGCCATGAACACGCAATCAAGGGAAGGAGGTGAGTGAAAGCTTCTGTTTGTTGGAGGGACACTGAGGCCAGCCCCAGGGAGCCCAATGCTGAGTCTGCTTTATCAGGGCCCCACAGGCATCTCCCACTGAATACATTTGCTTTGTTTTGTCTTGAATCTCAGAGGTCCTGGCTTCTGTTAGCAAGCATAAGAGATCAAAAAATATGGGAGTTGTTTGGTTTGTGTTGTTTTTTTTTGTGTTGGCGTCTCGCTCTATCGCTCAGACTGGAGTGCAGTGACATGCTCCTGGCCACCACAGGGGCTCAGCCTGTCATCCCAGCACTTTGGGAGGATGAGGCGAGTGGATTGCCTGAGCCCGCAGGTTCGAGACCCACCCGGGCAACTTGGCGAGACCTGTCTCTACGATAAATCAAAAAAGGTGTTTTTAATTGGTGTTACTGTTTCGGGTTTTAGAATCTTCCATGTAAATATGGAAACCCAGCAGCTGGAGTCCACTGCAGAAAGCACCAAGAGGAGTGTTTGTGCATCAGCCAGAAGAAGAAAGCACGAGGAGGAGAGCTGAGGGGGCTTGGGGGCGCATTCAGCCCTCGGGAACCAGAGCTGTCCCTGCCCCCCAGGCTCGGAAGGGGCAGGACTGCCACAGGGTAACCTGACAGAAGCTTCTCAGAGCACTAGAGGGGCTACACTACAGGAGAATCCAGGTAGGCAGGTCCCCTGCTTTGCTCCCAGGTGTGGCTGAAAGAGATGCAACGGGCTTACAGACAAAGTTTGGACTTGCCATGGCCCTGCCTGAGCGGGAAACCACAAGGAGGGGTCTAGAATGGCAGGGATCCACACAGGGCAGTGTACCCTGACCCTGCCCAGTCCAGCATGGGTCCCAGGAGGCCATGGAGTGCTGAGAAGGCTACAGGACAGTCAGGGAGTAGGTCTAGGAGGACACAGAGAGTCAGTGGGTCAAGAAAATGTGCTGCCAGTTCCAGGGCTTTATGATGTCCAAGTCCCTCTAGAGCCCATTCTAAAAGAATGAGACTAGAGAAGCCAGAGGGTGACAGTGGACCCCTGCACTGTACCCCGATTCTGAGAAAGCAGGAACTAAGAGTCTTCGTGCCAGCAAAAAGGAGAAGGTGGGGAGGAAAAGTCTAAATTAATCCAGCTGTTGCCCTGAAGCGACTGCACTAAAAACCCACAATGGCCAAGTCCAGTTAACTTGGTAAGATTAGTAAGATGGGTAAGATCAAGTATTTAGCAATCAGTGGGAAAGCTAAATAGAAAATTCTAGAAAACTTCTTCTGCACAGGAGAGTGTAGATGACTATTATGGCTATACATGTTGAACCTGCTGGGTCCATAAGGCTACAAGAAACGCAAAGAAATACAAGCAATGGAGAATGCCAGAAAGCAGGAAGAATTGTTCCTTCAGTTTCAATGTTCACAATTCCTTCTACCACAATTCCTTTTACTGAGCCCCATGATGTGCCAGACACTATATAAAGCACTGAACATAGTAAAAATGAATGAAAAGAAAGAAGGTCTTTGTTTTCAAGGCACCCCTCCTACAGGGGGGAGGGCAGAAGAGCTGAAACCCAAGAACCCCACAGACCCCCGTCCACCCACAAAGACCAGCTAGTCAACTCAGTCCCAGGAAGTCTCGAGCCTTGGCAGGGGTTGCGAGGAGCCCATGTGTCCTTAGGGAGCTCTCTCCAGGAACAGTTTCACAAGTGCACTGGCTCTTAGTATCAAAAAGGAACATGAAAGGCCAATGTGAAACCCAGCACAAACATCCAATCACATGGGTGGGAGGAAAACAGTGGGGGCAGGGCAGAGGTCTCTCTGTGTGTCTTGACTTCAACTTTTCACTGTGGAATTGAGCCATGCATATATTTGATGTAGTTAAAATAAAAAACTGAATTAAAACAGCGATACTTAAAATATCAAAGCCCAAATGAAATAAACTTAACTGTTACCACATGGGCAACATGACCACATAGGGACAAGTTATTCCAAGTGACATGAAAATGCATATTTTACTCTATATCTAGTATAATATAATTCAAGCACAAAAATAGCCACAAAGAAATCTTAAATTGCATCCAATAGTCTTATTGTTGAAAATAATATTGGCAATGTTATTTTGAACCTACTATAAAAAGAATGAAATAATATTACTCTCATTAGGATTTTCAGCAACACAGAAAAGATACAAATATAAAAATCAAAGGAGTACAGTAAAGTGAACTGAAAATCAATGTGAACTCATAATTTATCTTTCTCTTTCTTAAAAAAAAAAACAAAAAACCTGTCTGTGTTCCCTGAAAAGTCCCAGGACCAATGACAGCCCAGATTATAGGCTTGAAAAACTATTTCCCACTAAAACAAACAAGGGCTTCTAGAAAAATGCTGACTGTGAAGATGCTGTTCGGAGGCGATGGTCCTCATCAGAAGGAAACAGGAGCCATCCTGAATGGGCTGCCACAGCCAAAATGGGAAATTAGAGCACCAAAAATAAAAAAGATGGCAGTGAATCAAAACACATCATTTTTTTATAATCCATGCATCCATAACAAGGTACTGGTTCATTATTTTGAAAACTGATAAGCAAATGAGAAGAACTGAGTATGTATTATTTCTTAGAGAAACCAAATAGCTGATGAGCAAATCTTCTTCTTTTAAATAAAAAGTCATGAACTAATTAATGCAGAAGAAATTACAGAATTAAAAACCACCATCTTGCAAACCCATCTGAAACACAAAATCTCAGCAATGACTGCAAGACAGCTGCTATAAAAATCACTGGGTGCAATGTAGATGGGAGACCAGTAATGCGGGGATTCATGCTGACAACTAATCCACCATCAACCTCAACCTAGCAAGAAGAGAAAGCAGCCAGAAGCAATGAGAAGTGCACAGGTTTTTTTGTTTTATTAACTCTTCCTCATCCAGTTTGTTAGGGAAAAAAAAAAGACACAAGAAACTGCTAAGTTTCCTGAAGCTCTAACAGTTTAAAGGAGATCAGGAGGCAGGAGGAGCACATAACACATTGCCATAGGGGATGAGGGACCCAAAAGGGGAGGGAAAAAGGAAATCCCAGGGCTAGCTAATTCCTAGACCCCAGTAAACAACTACCTTGAGAACTCACCTTTCATATGCAAACAGCCCATCCCCAGTCCATACCCCACCCAACTTTCATCTACTCTAACTCTCACACCTGCCCCAAATCACCCCAGGGCCAGTTATCAGACAATTAGAGCCTATCCCTATAGCCCAGAGCCCATGGACATTATTCAAGCTATCTGATCCTAAGCCAGATAAACTGCTTAACCTGTCTCACTCCTTAGTTGCCCTGAAACAACAACAAAGGCTCAGGGCCATGCTGTCCACTCCCTCCTGCCTGCTGATGACCTGAATTCTTCCTGTGTGGTCCTGTTGGCATGGTACAACATGCTCCCTGCTCTTGGGGACTGTGAGTAATAAACTTTCTTTAATGGTATTGGCTTCTCTGCAGTGTCACTCAGTCACCTCCATAAATTAAAATTCTGTAGAACAATCAAGACGTATGTCCATCTCATTTGTGGTAATTAGAACAAATCAGTCATATGAAAAGACATTTTTGAGACAGCAGGGGTAAGCAAGAGCGCAGATAGTAATCATTAAAAATGAGACACTAACCATTAGAAATAATTAGTGCCATCAGTTTCTTTGGGTATGATAATTGTATAATGGTGGTGTTTGACTGGAACGTTCTCAGATGATAGAGCTAAAAAATTATTGATAAAATGAGGTGATATCTAGGATTTGGGGGAGGCAGAGGGTAAAGACAAAATAAGACTGGCCATATATCAATAATTGTTGATGATACATTATGAGTACAAACTCACTTCAGGCCTCCAGAGTGGCTAGTTTTTGAGTGGTTCACAGAACTAGGGTGAGGGAACAGGAAGGGACGTTCAAACCCTCTGGTGTTCTTCTCACAATTTATAGTCAAGGACACTGAGGCATAAGACATGAGCATGATATGGCCCAGTCCTTGCAGCTGCCCAGTGATTCCTGGCCTCTGAAGCAAGTCCAGTGAGAGACTCCACAAGGTAGACAAAGGCTGGGAAGTGCAAAGGAAGAATGGAAGTGAACACACACCTCCATGAGCTTGGAATTTTATAGGGGGTAGCTCTGTCTCCTGGGCCAGTTTACATGAGTCCCCTTTGGAAATATCCAGAGTAAACACAAAATAATTGAAAAATAATGACCTCACTAATACAGGCCACAATAATGTCATCTTTCAGCAATTAAAAGTTAAGCAAATCAACCAGGTTGCAACATAAAGCCATATGTTTGTCTTACTGCCCATGATCAGGAGGCCCAATGCTGTGTGAACCTGCAGGATTCCAAAACTCCATACAACACTTGTCTTATTTATATGAACGCAAGTGATCCTAACTTTAACACTCATTAAATCCTTGTTTAAATACTCCTCTACACCGAGTCCTCATAGACCAGAAAGTCTCTCAGTGTGCCCATGTTTGGGGACAGCACAGACTTTGATGGACCATTAGCAGACTCTAGCACAAGATTACTCAGATCTAGAGTAGCATCAAGCCCAGGGAGAGGAAATGCTTCACGAGGTTGTCTAACCTTGCTGCACTTCCCAACCTACTCTAACACTGACTTCCATTGGTGCACCCACCTGCACCATCTTAAATCTGAATATGTCCTCTGACATGTGCCAGGCAACAGTCACACTGGGGTTAAGAACTTACAACAATGTAAGATGATCTCACTGGGAGTGAGAGGAAAAGGTCCCTACAAGGGTTCCTGGAGTTACAACGATAACAAAGGAGCTGTGGTATCTACCTGAAGAATGGGATCAGGATGAGTCCCAGGCAGCCCAACTGATAAGAGGCCAAGCTGAGATTGTCTTTTCTCTACAGGTGGCACTGTGAATTCACCACACTGCCTCATAGTTTTCTGAAACTGGCTGAAGGAACTGTATGCTTAGCCCCATCAGTTCATGTTCCCAGTCAGAAAACTGACATCCAGAGAAGTGGCCCTGTCCCTCCACAGACAGCAATGGAAAAAGACTGAGTATCATCTCAGAACAGGTGTTTCTCATCAATTCAAAAGGGGTGTGGCCACTTTCCCAAAAATACACAAGTAACAAAGCAAATGAAAATTTAACAAGTACCCCATAAATGGGGGAAAGGTCAAAAATATTGTTCACATCTGTGACCATCAACCATGGCTAAAGAGGTAAATAAACCATCAGCTACTATTGAGACTAAGGCAAACATACTTTGTGTTTGTTTTGCTTCCCTCAGGACCTTCATAAAGAAAGGTATGTTTGGACTACAGCTGTGTGTAATTTTACAAGCCTGCACTTCATGAGGGTCACCTGCATCTCCAGCAGCAGGAACTCATACACAAGATGAGCACATCTGAGGGACATACATTCATGTGCTCCTACTTCACAGGAGCCACTGCATCTCCAACACCAGGGACCCAAACACAAGACCTGCCCAGCACATATGATGGATACACATTCCATGGGCTCCTAAAAATGGACTTATGCAGATTAGAGTAAAATGCACACTTTAAAAAGTGCATGATACCATCAGTGCACCAAGAAAAAAACAAACAAGAATTACAAAAGAAAGAGAAGCAAACTGGGCCATTCTCATTTTGAATTTCCTAGCAGTTACCTCAACAAAGGGAAAAAAATATTGAACTTGAATTTCTAAAGATTAATACTATAATGTCCTGAGACGGAAACTATACTGGATATGATTAACAGCAGGTTATACACTGCTGAAGAAAATAGATACCATTCAAAACGAAATAGAGAGAAAAAATAATCCAAAAAAATTTTTAGAAAATCACCAATGAGTTCAGATTCTTCCCTGAAAGGAGAGGGTCATGGGTAATAAAAAGTATTTGAAGAAAGGGTGATGCAGTTGTGTGGTTTTTTGTTTTGTTTTGTTTCCAAATGTGATACAACTATAATCCTACAGAAGCAAAAAGTTCAATATACTGCAAACAAAGGAAACATGAAAACTATACACATTAGAATCAAATTTATTTTATATATATATTTCTTTATTTATTTTAAAGATGTGGGGCACAATTTAGGATTAGGCATACAAGTGGACATCATACAGGTAAAGTTTGGGCCTCCCTTTGGTCCCCACTTTGCCTGGTTCGAGATCAGGTACCCTTATTGCTAGTATGTGCTCCCCCCCCCCCCACCCCATTAGTATCCCACTACTGCCAATCCCTTTCTTATAGTATTATGGTAAATGTTCAGGGTCTGCTTATGAGTGAGAACATGTGGTACTCAGTTCTTTGCTTCTGTGATAGTTCACTGAGTATTATAGACAATAAATCCATCCAAGTTGCTGCAAAGTCCACACAGAATTAAATTTCTTAAGGCCAAAGATGAAAAGAAAATCTATAGTGCAGTTAGAGACAAAAGACCTATTTCATACCAGGAAACACAGTTGACAGCAGACTTCTTATTGGAAATAATATGAGAGAAGACAATAGAACAACATTTGTAAAGTTCTGAAGAAAACAAAACGGTCAGCCTGGAATTCTATACCCAGTGAAAGTAAACTAAAAAGAAGAAGGAAAAATAAAAAGGTTTTCAGAAATATAAAAACTAAAGGAATTTATCACCAACAGACCAGCACTATAAGAAATGTTAACAAAAATTCTTTAAACAGAAAAATAAAATACCTAGAAATACTGACCACAAAAACAAATGAAAAGTAATTAAAATAGTTACTACATGTATAAATAGATATTATTTAAATCTATTTAAAAGAGAATTGACTGGGTAAACAAAATGTAAAATGGAGTGTATAACAAGAAAAAGTAAACTGTGTGGCAACAACTTCGTAAAAGCCATGAAGAGAGAAACCAAATTATGCAATTATAAGCTTCTTATATTATGATTATAAATCACATGACAGTAGACTGCTATAAGTTAAAACGTCTATTATAAACCCTAAACTGACCACAGACATAACAAAGAGTTATACCAACAAGCAAAAAAAAGGCAGTAAGAGGGAGTAATAAAACATACTCAGTAAATCTACAAAATAACCAAAAAAACAAAAAGGGAAAAATTAACAGATGGGACAAGCCAAAAGCAAACAGCAAGGTGACAGACGTAAACCTAACCACATCAATAATGCAGACATTCCAAATACCCCAATTAAAAGTAGAGATTGCCATACTGAATAAAACTAGACCAAAAAAAAAAACTTTAAGTACAGACACAAACACACTAAAAAAAATTAAAAGGATAAAAAATGATATAACCTCCATTTCTGCAGGTTCTGTGCCTATGGAATCCAACCAACTGCAGATGGAAAATGTAGTAAGGTCTATGATGGTTGTGTCTGTATTGAACATGTAAAGACTTTTTGTCTTGTCATTATTTCCTAAACAATACAGTATAACAACTATTTGCATAGCATTTACAATGTATTGGGTATTATAAGTAATACAGAGATGATTTAAAGTATACAAGAGGATTGTGTAGGTTATACATAAATACTACACTGTTTTATATAGGGAACTTGAGCATCTGCAGATTTTGGTATCCACAAGGTGGTCCTGGGGCCAATAACCTGTGGATATTGAAAGATGACTATACTTTCTGACAATAATCAAAGGAGAGATGGAATAGTTATATTAATATCAGGCAAATGAAATTAAAAAGTAAATAATATTACCAAAATAAACAGGGTCAGTTCTTAATAATAAAAAAGCCAATTCATCATTGGGAATAATCATAAATATTTAAGAATCTAAAAATAGAGTTTAAGAATACATGAAGATAGAACTGAAAGAAAAACAACTATAGTCATATTGGAGATTTTAATACCCCTCTCTCAGTAAGTGATAGAACAAGTAGCTAGGGAATCAATGAAGACACAGAAGACATGAACAACTCTATCAATGAATTGACCTAATTGGTACTTATAGAACACACTATTAACAAAAGAATTTTATACAATAAGAGTGCCAAATCATTTACTAAAATATACCATTCTCTGGGCCATAAATTTAAAAGAATTCAAATAATAAAAAGTATGTTATCTGACCACAACAGAATTAAATTAGAAGTCAAAAATAGATATTTGAAAATCCCCAAATTGCATCTCTAAATAAGCCATGATTATTTAAAAAAAAAAAAAAAACTAAAGAAATTATTTCAAACTGAATTTAAAACACACACCACATAAGAAACTTTGGGATACTGCTAAAGCAGTATTTCAAGGGGCGGCTTCCAGCACTAAATTCTTATATTAAAAGACAGAAAAAACCCTCAAGTTAATGGCTTCAGCTTCCACCTCAAGAAATAACAAAAAGAGCAAACTGACTCAAAATATGCAGAAGGAGCCACAATAATAAAGATCAGAAAAGAAATTAATTAAATAGAAAAATAGAAAAATCAATGAAACCAAAGACAAGCTCTTTAAGAAAATCAATAAGATTGATAAACCTCTGGTCAAAATGGTCTAAAAAGTAGAAAAGATACAAATTACCAAAATCAGGAATAAAAGAGGTTATACCACTACAAATTCTACAGACATTAGACAGATAACAAATAAATATTATGAAGAACTTTATTCTAGTAATCTGGGAAACTTAGAACAAAATGAGAAATTCCTTGAAAGAAAAAAATCTACCCATCTCATTCAAAAACAAAACACTTAAGTTGACTAGCTCTGTTTAAAGAAATTGAATTTGTAGTTATAAACTTACCATGAAGAAAACACCAGACCCAAATGGATTTACTGATAAATTCTACCATACATTTAAGAAATAATACCAATTCTACACAAATTCTTCCAGAAAATTGAACAAAATGCTCCCAAACTCATCTATGAGGTTAGCATTACCTTGACACCACAGAAATGTCATAGATAAATATCTTTTATCTAAATATCTTTAACATAAATGAAAAAACAAAACTAAACTTTACAAACAAAACTAAACAAAATTTAGCAAACCAAAGCCAACAATAAATAAAGGTAATACAATACAAATACTCCTCAACTTATGATGGGGTTCTGTTCCTATCATGAGAAAAGTACAGTTTGTATTGAATGTGTATCACTTTTCCACTATTGCAAAGTCCAAAAATCATAAGTCAAGACATCATTAATTGGAGACCACCTCTATGTCCAAGTAGGTATCCAAGGAATGTAAGGATGTTTTAAGAGTTTACCATCAATCAATGTAATTCATCGTATTCACAGACTAATTAAGAAAAACCATATGATCATCCCAATAAATGCAAAAAGAGTTAGACAAAATTCAAAGTCTATTTCTGATTTTTAAAAAAAACATCCCTTAGCAAACCGGAAATATAAGAAAATTTGCTCATTTTCATAAAAAGCATACACACACAAAAACTGCAGCTAATATATTTAATGATGAAAGACAGACTGCTTTCCTCCCTAACGTTGAGAACAAGACAAGAAGGCCTACCCTTGCCACTTCTGTTTGACATTCTGCTGGAAGATCTAGCCAGTGAAATAAGGCAAGAAAAAGCAAGCAAATAAAAGGCATCCAAGTGGGAACAGAAGTAAAGCTGTCTTCATTTACAAATAACAATGATTTCTGTAGAACATTCCATGGAAATCTACAAAAACCTACTAGACATAAGTAAGTTTAGCAGAGCTTCAGAAAAACATCTCAATATAAAACTTAATTGTACAGTTAGCCCTTGAACAATGTGGGGGTATGGGGTGCTGGCCCACCTACACAGTCAAAAGTCCACATATGACTTTTGATTCCTTTAAAGTTAACAACTCACAGCCTACTGTTGACCAGAAGTCTCAACAGTAATAAAAAGTTAGCTAATACATAAATAGACTAGAATCTATATATAGCTTATACATTCATAACTTTTTTAAAATTTTTTGATATTTCTAGGCTACATGGTTCATCTGCAAGTGTTTCCAAATCATCTCTACTCTCCAAAATATTTTCCAATATGTTTATTGATAAAAATCTATATACAAGTCGATCCATGCAGTTCAAACCCATGTTATTTAGTGGTCAACTGTATTTTGCTATACTAGTAATGAACAATCAGAAATTAAAAGTTAAAAATCGATGGCATTTACAACACTATCAAAAAGTAGAAGCTCCTTAGGGATAAATCTGATGAAAGGTATGAAATATCTATATACTGAAAACTATATCTTTCTAAGAAAAATTAATATCTAAATAAATGGAGAGATATACTATGTTCATGGAGCAGAAGACTATTTTTAAAATGCCAGTTCTCCTCAGATTGAGAATATAGATTGAGCACAAATTCCAAACAAAATTCCAGCAGCCTTTGTTATAGAAACTTTGTTAAAGAAACCATCAAGAAAGTGGGGAGACAGTCCACAGACTGGGAAAAAATATTTGCCAACTGTATGTCTGACAAAGGCCTAACATCTAAGATCTACAAGGAACTCAAACGTGCCAAAGAGAAGAAAACAACAGCCCCATTACAAAGTGGGCAAAAGATATGAATAGACAGTTCTCAAGATGTACAAGCAGCCAACAGATACATGAAAAAATGTTCAGTCTCACAAGTCATCAAAGAAATGCAAATTAAAACTACACTGAGCCGAGCTCGGTGGCTCAGCCTGTAATCCCGCACCTTGGGAGGCTGAGGTGAGTGGATTGCCTGAGCCCACGGGTTCAAGACATGCCTGGGCAACTTGGCAAGACCTCATCTCTATAATAAATCAAATATTAGCCGGGCGTGGTAGCGCGCGCCTGTAGTTCCAGCTACTTGGAAGGCTGAGGTGGAAGAATCGCAGGAGCCCAGCAGGTCAAGGCTGCGGTGGCCAGGAGCGGCCACTGCACTCCAGTCTGGGCGACAGAGTGAGACTCCAACTCAAAAAAAAAAAAAAAAACTACACTGAGATATCACCTAACTCCAGTCAGGATGACCATCATCAATAACTCAAAAAACAACAGATGCTGGAGAGGATGCAGTGAAAAGGGAACACTTTTACACTGTTGGTGGGAGTGCAAACTAGTACAGGCTCTGTGGAAAACAGTGTGGCGATTCCTAAAACATCTAAAAATCGACCTTCCATATGACCCCACCATCCTCCTACTGCGAATATACCTGGAAAAACTCAAACTACTCTATAAAAAAGATACCTGCACACGTATGTTTATCACAGCATTGTTCACAGTAGCAAGAACATGGAACCAACCATGCTGCCCATCAAAAGAGAACTGGATTAAAAAAATGTGGTACATATACACGACGGTATATTACGCAGCCACAAAGAACAAAATCATGAACTTCACAGCAACCTGGATGGACTTAGAGTCTATAATACTGAGTGATCTTTCACAGAAACAAAGAACTGAGTATTACATGTTCTCACTCATAAGCGGACCTTGAACAATTATCGTAATTAAGAATAATTACAGAATTAAGTATAAAATACAAAATTGTGAAACTTCAGATTTAGGTGAAAATTCTTAGATGTGACACCAGAAGCATAATTCACAAAAGAAAAAAAATCCATTTGACATATTGAACTTCATCAAATTTTCAAACATTTTCAAAAGAAAAGAAAGAATAAAAAGACAAGGTAGAGCTAAAAAAGCTCTTAATGACCTCAAGTATAAAAAGAGCTTTTGGCCAGGCTTGGTGGCTCAGCCTGTAATCCCAGCACTTTGGAAGGCCGAGGCAAGTGGATTGCCTGAGCCTATGGGTTCGAGACCAGACCAGGCAAATTGGTAAGACCTTGTCTCTACAATAAAAAATTTTAAAAAATTAGCCGGGCGTGGCAGCACGTGCCTGTAGTTCCAGCTACTTGGAAGGCTGAGGTGGAAGGATTGCTGGAGCCCAGCAGGTCATCACTGGGGTAGCTGTGAGCATGCCACTGCACTCCAGCCTAGGTGACAGAGTGCTACTCCAACTCAGGGAAAAAAAAAAAAAAAGCTCTCAGACTTTAATACTAAAAAAGTAAGTAGTCCAAACAGAAAGTGGGAAAAGAAACTTGAAGAGACTTTGTATCAAAGAGGAGATGCAGATGACAGAATAAGCACATGGCATGGGAGCTTACGTCTAGTTGTACTTACTTATGAGAGAGGACTACGATAGAATAATACGCAGCCATAAAGAAGAACAAAATCATGAACTTCACAGCAATGTGGATGGACTTAGAATCTATAATACTGAGTGATCTTTCACAGAAAAAAAGTACTGAGTATCACATGTTCTCACTCATAAGCGAACCTTGAACAATTATCATAATACTACTATAAGAAAAGGATTGGCAGTAGCAGGAAACTGCTGAGAGGGGAGCAGGGAAGTGGGATTGGCAGTAGTGAGAACCTGCCTGGGGAGGGGGGGCAGCACACTTCATCAACAAGGTTACCTGCATAATGAACATTTATATACCTAACCCTGAATTGTACCCCACGTCTTTAAAATAAAAAAAAAGAGAGAATATAGATTGAACACAAATCCCAAACAAAATTCCAACAGCCTTTGTTATAGAAACTGGTACACTGATTCTAAAATTCACATGAAAAAGCAAAGGACCTAGAATAGCCAAAATTACTTTGAAAAAGAAAAACAAAGTTGAATGAATCACAAGAACTGATTCCAGATTTCTTATAAAGCCATTGGACTAAGTTGTACGGTTTTGATGTTAAGATAGACACGCAGGTCAATGGAACAGAATGCAGGAATCCAGAAATAGACCCATCTATACAGAGTTGGGTGATCTTTCTAAAAGTGATCTTTCTAAAATTTTCTTAAGGTAATTCAATGGAGAAAATACAGTCTTTTCAGCAAATGATTCTGGAATAATTAAATATTCCAATTTTTCTTTAAAAACTTGATTCATACCTCACAACATATACAAAACTCAAAATGCATGAAAATGTATTTAAAATGTAAAACCTCAAACTATAAAACTTCTAGAAGAAAACACAGGAGAAACCTCTATGACTCTGATTAGGCAAAGATTTGTATTTATTCTATGCAGTTATATATTTATTTTGGAACCTTACTATAAGATGCAGGGACATGCAGGCTTGGCTTAGATAGCTGATAAATGAAACAAAAAATTGTGATTATTTGCATATCATTCTCTGTGAGTTTTCTTTAGGACAATGTGAAGATAATTTAGGATAATATGGAATATTCACAGACAAAAATAGTATGATTATTCTATGTTGTGTTTTCATCTTACTGACCATGAATCTGACAACTGGCATCTAATGCTTTGACTTTCTGTGGACAATTCAAGTTTGAATGAAGACCTCATAAAATGGAGAATAAATGAATTAATATTCAATTGATTTGTGATAGAATATGTGTTCAATGAAGCAGGTATTTAAGGAAAAAATTTTTTCCCCTGGTGGATTGTGAGGCAGACTAAGTCACAGATTGTGTCCTCCTTAGATATGCATGTCCCGGTGAACAGCTGAGTTCCTTGTACACAGCAGAACGAGAATATTTGGGTCTTTAAAATAGAATCCTATTGCATTACAATAGTAGTAAGAGAACAGTTATCTGTCAGTTCTCTAAAACAGACACACTGATAAGCGAACAACTTCTAATATCAAGCATTATCTGGTTATACAATTAAGAATTTGCTAGAATTAAAGAAAAATTAGCTTATTATATCTTTATGATAGAAGATTCTAATTTTTTGCACATTGGACTTTCAAATATCTGTGTAGTTTCAACATCATTGACCCCATTGATCATAGCTTTCCTGATAGCCATAGAAATTGTCATTCATTTAGTGTCAGCCCTGTCCTAGGCACTATGCTAGACACTTCAAATTATCTTACTTTCTACTATTTTACTTCTTACTACACTAACCACCTAAAACAGTCATATTTAGTCCCATTTTTAAAGAAGATTGAAATCCAGAGAGCTGTTAGATGACTGTTCGTAGTGTGTGGTAGGCTGAAAAATGGCCCCTCCAAAAATACCTATGGTCAAATTTCTGGAATCTGTGAATGTTACTTTACATGACAAAAGAAAAAAGGGGGGGAAAAAAGATCTCGGGGGTTGTGATTAAGTTAAGGATATTGAGATGGGGAGACCATCCTGGATTACCCAGACCAGATGAGCCCTGTCTACAAGGGGAGACCCCCAAAACCAGAATTTATTTATTTTAAAAATTGCATATTTATTCTTACATATTTAAACTTCAGTCACCTTCAAAATACTCTCTTTTTGATGCAACACATCTATTGAGATGCTTCTTCCACTGCTCAAAACAGTTTTTGAACTCCTCAATTTTGATGTCTTTTAGTGCTTCTTTCGTTTTTCGTTTCACCTCTTCCACACAGGAAGAATGTTTCCCTTTGAGGACTTTTTTCATCAAGAGAAACACAAAAAAGGTCACTTGGGGCAAGATCAGGTGTACATGGAGGGTGGGGCATGGAAGTCATGCCGTTTTGAAGTCAAAAACTGCTGAACACTCAGCACTGTATGAGCAGGTGTGCTGTCATGGTAGAAGAACTGGTCACCTGTTTGCCACAACTCAGGATGTTTCTTCCATAAATCATGACACAATCTTCTCAAAATTTCCAGATAAAAACTTTGGTTGATAAAGAAGAACAAAATCATGAACTTCTCAGCAACCTGGATGGACATAGAGTCTATAATACTGAGTAATCTATCACAGAAACAAAGAACTGAGTATCACATGTTCTCACTTATAAGCGGATCTCGAACAATTATCATACTACTGTAAGAAAAGGATGGGCAGTAGCAGGAAACTGCCAGGAGGTGGGTGGGGAAGCGGGATTGGCAGTAGTGGGAATCTGCCTGGGGAAGTGGGGGGGCATATCTCATCAACAAGGGTATCCGCAAAATGAACATTTGTATACCTAACCCTGAATTGTACCCCACATCTTTCAAATAAAAAAATTAAAAGTTTAAAAAATAAAAACTTTGGTTGAACGTTTGATCAGGGGGAACAAATCCCAAGCACACAAATCCCAAGGGGCCCACCCTCCAAAAGATAATTCTGTTTTTTTGGGGTCCCCCCTCAAACAATGACATATATCCTTATTTAAAAAAAAAAAAAGGAAATTTTACACACATCTGGACAAAGGGAGAGAGAGAACAAAGGGGGAAGAGAAGGAGGAGAAGCAGAAGGAAGAGTGGGAGAAGCAGGAAGAGGAGGAGAAGGCAGTGGCAGTGGCCGTGGCAGCAATGTGAGGACAGAGGGACACTGCAGGGGTGTGGCCACAAACCCAGGATTCCAACAGTCAACAGAAGATGTAAGAGGTAAGGAACAGATTCTCCCCGGGAACCTCTAGATGGAGTATGGTCCTGCCAACACTTTGGTTTTAGCCAAGCAAAACTGGTTTCAGACCTTGGGCTTCCAGAACAGTGAGAAAACAAATTTCTACTGTTTCAAGCTACTAAGTTTGTGGTAATTCACCACAGCAGCCTTGGGAAACCAATATAAAAGTCTTTGGGCAGAGATTTTTAAATACAATACAGAAATGACAATCCATAAAACAAAAAAGTCAGTAAGTTGAACTTTATAAAAACTAAAATCTTCTGCTCTTCAAACAACACTGTTAAGAGAATGAACAAACAAGCCAAAGTGTGGGAGAAAATATTTGCAAATCATATATCTGATGAAGGATTTGTGGGTAGAACACATTAAGAATTCTCAGAATTCCACCATAAGAAAACAATCAACCCAATTACAAAATGCAAAGTGATTCAAAAAGATTTGAACAGACACTTCACCAAAGAAGATATATGGATGGCCAATAAGCAACGAAACGACATTCGACTACATTCTTTAGAGAAAAGTAAATTAAAGTCACAACAAAATCTTACTGCACACCTGTGAGAACAACTAAAATTAAAAGAACTAGACGTACTAAATGGTGACAAAGATGTGGAACAACTGAAACTCACACACTGCTGGTGGGAATGTGAAGGGGTATAATAACCACTTTGGAAAATGTGTCCGTTTCTTAAAAAGTTAAACATACATCTACCATATTTCCTAGCCATCTCAATCTTAGGTATTTACCTGAAAGAACTAAAAGAACATATCCCTGCAAAGACCTGTACATGAATGTTCACCTCAGCTTTATTTGTAATAACCAAAGCCTAGAAGTAACCCAAACGGCCATCAAGAATTGAGTGGATAAACAAACTTCCACACAGTGACACAATGGGATACTTCTAAGCAATTAAAAGGAATGAAGAAGTACTGACAGCTGCAACAAGCTGGACGAACCTCAAAACAATCATGCTTAATAAAAGGAGCCAGACTACAAAGAGGACATATCGCATTAATCCATATATATAAGACTACAGACATTTCAAACTTATTTAGAGTGGCAAAAAATAGATTAGCAGTTGCCTGAACACAAGAGAAAGAGGGAAATGAAGCATGGGAGGAGAGAGGGGTTGCAAAGCGGCCAGGAAACATCAGGGTGAAGGGCATGCTTGGCATATTGACTGTGGTGAGTGCTTCACACATGTGCACATGTGTCCAAATGTACTAAACTACACACTTTAAATGTTCACAGCTCATTATATGTTAACCGCACCTCCAAAGTGAGGAGTCCTCTGTGCCACCTAGGACAGAGGGAAGCCCAAGAAAGGTTTAAAAGCAGGAAGCAGAGGGCCAGGCTTGCCTCATCCCCTGAGGAACCCCTGCAGAAATCCCAGGGAAGTGTAATATGCTGGGGGTGCTGGAACACAAAACTCACATGCATTAATAGGAGGCCAGCACTGGTAAGACGGCACATGGTGCCGGTATGTTGGGAGAAAGCAGAACGCTAAGGTGAGGAAGACAGCCTTATGGTTTAAACCTCTCCTAGGAAAGCTGTCAGATCAGGTCTGTATTCACAATGCCGTCCATGAAATACACCCATTTGAGAAGTTTCCTCGTTATTTTCCTGAAGAAACTAAAACGTGGCTCACAGGCTGTCCTGCCTCCTGCAGGGGTGGGTGGGACTTCTCATCACACATTCTTCCTGCCACCCACCCAGGAGCCACTCACCCTCCACCCCTGGGGGTCTAGGAAGGTCACTCTGCAAGGATCCCCAGACAGGGAAACACTGTGCTGCTGTGTGAAGAAAGGTGAACTGTGCAGGGCCCCGGAGAACCCCAGCAGGGGCAGTCTTTGGGTGGGGAAGGCAAGAGGCTCTCTTGGCTGGAAGGTCGGAGTATGAGAAAGACCCATGGGGTCAGGGTGGGGAACATGAAGGGACCCCCCTGAGGCTCTCAGACACTGGCCTACAAAAACCAGGGAAGTTCGTAAAATGCAGACTCCTGGTCCCCAGGACTCTTGATGAGTGGTTCTGGCCCAAGAACTCGCCCTGTCATGTTCCAGGTGACCTGACAATGGCTCCTCAATCACATGCTGAGAAATAGCAAAGACCCTCATCCCTAGGAGCCTGCAGGGGCTGCCTCATCCTCAGGTAAGGCTGTGCATGTGCAAAGTGGGTGCCAGAGAGCTTGGGGAGTATGGCCTCCTTCCTCCAACCCACACGATGATCAATACCACCTGGTGACAGCCAGTCAGATGTATGCTTACCTCACAGATACACAGTAAGGAACGGGCAGCGAGTTCTTCACCACATCACAGAAGGGAAGTTGAGCCCTAAGGAAACCCAAACTGAACCAGCTCTCCCAGGCACGGAGCCTACTACCAGCCCAGCTCAGTTTTTCCAGGTGAGGCTACTGCCAGTCAACAAGTACCCAGGCTACTGCCAGCCAACAGGAGCTCCTTCTCTGGCTCATCTCATCCATGGTCCCCCAGCTTCAGACCACAGGCCAAGAAGTCCAGAAGCCACTGGAGCAGATGTGTTGGCTCAGCATTGTCCTACTTAAACAAGCAGGGATAGCCACTGTGTGTCAGGCTCTATGGTCAGCACTGGGACTCAGAGGAACATGGGGGTGTGTGTGGTCTGTCATAGGAGGCCACTGCCTTGCTGGAAAATGAAGCCATGCACGCAGTCCCAGGTGAGGTGAACAGGATAAACCTACTCCAACAAAGACTGAAGAAAGGTCAGAGGCCCAGTGAGCAAGGATCCATGGAGAAGATGGCTTTGGGGGCTTTGAAGGATGAGCAGGAGTTTTCATCTTCTAGGGAGGCAGGTTTTGGAGCCACAAGGACACTGCTTCGAAACCTAGCTGTGACCTCATTTTACTCACTCCTACAATGAAGATGACATGGTGTCCTGGCTGGGATACTACAAAGATCCCTGTGACAGAGGGCATCAATGTGGTCCTCATCTCCTTCTCATGCAGCACAGCACAGTCAAACTCAAAACCTTCAACCCAGGTTCTTAAAGTTTTACCCCAGAGAGGAGATAGGCCAGCCCATGTACCTGTGAGTCTGTTTACACTGGAGTACCTCCTTCCAGCTGTCTAGTGCTGTAAAACAACTGATGGCCAGTACGTGTCCCCACACATACACGGCTGAGCCCTCTACACCCGAGGTCAGACACAAGACCCTGTCCTCCTTCCCATTGGTTGGCATCACCCCTGATCAAGACCTCCTCTGTTCCCAAGAGGCCATGGGCTTCACACCCAAATGGATCCCATGTACAATAATGTGTTTCTAGAAGCCAAGAAATATTCTCTTCCACTTAAACTCAAATATTCCTGGAGAATGAGCAGGCACTTAATACCAGGGGTCTACATTATTGGGGTGACACCGTTATGCTACTGGGGAGCTAACTCAGCTATAGGGATTCTAGTCTAGTTCTGCCTGTTGTGCTCTTTGAGGGCACCTGGAGCTCCGAGCTGGCAGAATTCAAGGGCCATGTGAAGGCACCTTCCAGCTGGCATGATATGCCTGGCCTCACCCAAGAACAAGGGCAGCCAGTAGCACAGCATGAAAGCTCCATGGGCAGACTCGCAGGGCACCCCACCATCCGAGGCCGACATGTCAGCCACTGTCCAGCTGCTGCTGGGTAGGGACACGGTGATGACAGGGCAGGCACACAGGTGTCTTTAAACAAACATAACTCCATGCAGAGCATCATAGTTTAGAGCAGGGGCTGGCACACTAAGGCCTGTGAGCCCACTTTCTGCCCCCCTAAAGTTTCCTTGGTGCAGATCACATCCATTTGTTTACATATTTGTGACTGCTTCCTTGCTCTGATGGCAAAATTGGGTAGTTGCACAGAGACTACCCATAACCCACAAAGCCTAAAATATTCACTATCTGCCCTTCACAGATCATGTCAGCTGATCCCAGGCTGAGAGCCCCACCCCTAGAGCTGGTTCATCCAGAGAGCCACCGAGTAGCCACAGGGTTCAGAAAATGGCTGGTCCTCTCTGACCCTCAGTCTCCTCCTCTCAGATATGGGGTAGCCCTACAATCTGCATGGTCACTGGGAGGGGGGGATGGCAGAACACAGGGGCCTTGTGTTTCGGTCAGTGTCTGCCATGCACACATCTGTGCATATGTCAGAGTACACAGAGGAAAGAGTCCTCATCAGCTCATTCCCCGGTTCTCATGAGGTGACTGTGCATTGTTCTCCCAATGGACACCAAGAGAAACGTCCCCAGCCAAAGGCAGTGACCCACAGGGAACACAATCATGTGTACACAGTCATACACAGTGTAGGTACACACACATACACATTCACACATATACCTACTCCCATGTATCCCACATTCATGCTCACGGACACACTCATCCATGTGCATGTTCATGTAAATACATATATACACACACAACACACACGTTTACAGGTTCACACATGTGCACATGCACACATGCACACGTACACAATCTCATGAGAGTACACACTCACACACGTACACTTGACCTGCCATGCGTTTCTACCATGTGCATCACCTACATCTACAGCATGTGTGCTTTTCTTGACAAAAGTGTGTACTCCAGTGTCCTAGACACAAGTCAGTGTCCTGGCAGAAGGACCAAGAAGGTTTTGAGGAGCCACTCAGATATGGAACTGTGAGATGAAAGAGCACATGATGCCCCTGAAGAGGCCCAGAGATCCTGCCCCATGCATCTTAGGCAGTGTCGCAGATTTAAAGGAACAACAGATGAGAGGCCTGAGATCTGACTCTAGGGTGACAGCAGTGAACAGCAAGCGGTGGGTGGCTCTCGGCAACACCTTTGACCTCTCCTAGATGCCATATCAGCACCTCTTTACCAAAGGAAGAAACTACAAAGCAACAGGTCTAGAGTTGTGTTTTAAGCTGACGAAGAAGAAAAAGGAACAGGACACAGATTCTCACAGCCACACATGGTCCTAAGAACAAGGACACAGATGGTATTTTCCACAGCAGCAACTGCTCCAGCCATCTGCCCTCCCATTAAGAGGAGGGTCCATCTCTCTAGCCCCTGGAGTCAGGAAGGCCCTGCTCCTGTTTTAACCAACAAAGCACAGCAGAAGGAACTGGACCAGTGGACTGCCTGGGAGTTTCCACTGTCTGCCCTGGGAACCCAGTGCCATGAGGGACCCCAGAGACTTAGCAAGTCCACAGAAGATACCCCAGAAGGTGAGTGAACTGTCACGGGCATCCAGCTGCCTGAGAGCAGGGGGACCCACAAAAACAAGTGCTTCATAAGAGAACTAGAGCCCCCAGGGAGCCCCAGGCAGGACAGCAAAGGGCCTGGGCTGACCGAACATGGCTCCAATTCCCCTCATAGGCAATGATGCTGATTTCAGGGCTGCTGTGAAGACATAATAGGATGGTCAGGGTAGAGGGCCCAGCCCCATCCTACCACCAGCATGAACTCAGAGCACAATGAAAAAAAAAAAAGGCCCAGGCGGTGCCAAGAAGGACCCACCATACAGAAGCATCCAAGATGACCAAGCTCCTGGTTAAGGGTTGGGCGGCAAGGAGCAGGCCCAGGAAACACCACTGGCTGTGTCTTCCTGAGCCCTTGGCCATCACTCCCTCTTGGGAGCATTAGCCACACCCAGAAATCTAGATCAAACATGCTTTCAGACCCAAATTCAGAGGGGCTGGAGCTCTGCCCTCCAAGCCAATGAGCTGCACACTGGATACACTGTGCCCAATAGGAAGGAAGATCCTGGTGACCTTGTCCAATAGTGTGAGGGCAGCTTGTGTGAAGACAGTCACAGCCACAGTCCGGGGAAGCAAGCCCAGTGGATGGCCTGGACAAAGTTACAAGGGTATGTCGACCAGATGCTCCAGTGCCTGACAAAAATGTCATTATGGCTAGAAAGTGTGCCTGTCCCCAGTGCAGAGCCACCATCCTCCTTCCATTCTCAGGAAAGACGACACACCCTTTCCCAAATAGGGTCCTGCAGAACACTGGCCAGGGCTACCAATGGAGTGCCACATGAGAAGCAGCCCCACTGTCTGATCCATTAGAAACGTAAACAGTGACTTAACAACTGAATCTCAAGACCTTTACTTCCCCCCATAGGAATCTCCCAAAGGGAATAGTGTCCAAAATCCCCTATGCCCATCCTCCTTCTCCTTGCCCTTCCTGCCTCCTTCCCTAACCCAGGTGTCTGCAACAGGCTCCCAGGTTTTCTCCCACCTGCAGTGGGGCCCCTAAGTTGCTACCAGGTACAGCGAATTTGGCTGGCCTCGGCCTGTGTGACCACTGCCTGGCTCTGCCCTGCCCAGTGGGCATCCCATGCCTGGCCCTGCCCTGCGCTAAGAATGCCCCTCTGGGTTCTTCTATGCATAAGCCAGCCCTGGCCAAGGTGGCCACCCTCTCCCCTCCTTCACTGAATGTCCACTATTTCCCCCAAGATCCTTCATGGTCACCTCATCTAGGAAAGGCACTGCCTCACTAGACAAAGCTTGCTGCCCCCTTCTCTAACACCTTCCTCAGTGTCCCCTGCCACCTCGAGCAAGGCGGGATGAGAGGTGAACTTGGCTTCATCTCTGTGCTCCTCCCAACCTCACAGGGCAGGGATGTTGGGTGTCTGGGGTCAGAGGAAACCCAGGTGGGTCAGTGGCCCAGAAAATCCTCACATCTTGGGCTCCCCTGGCCTCTGACCCCCGGTTTCCCTTCTTCCTCCACAAAGAGGAGACTTCCGGGGTCCGTGGTCAGTCATTATGTGGAAGCCACCTCTTCCTGCACAAGCTGGGCACAAAACCTCCAGGAGGACTTGCCAGAAGAATGGGCGAGAGGGAGGTTCATGTGTAACAGGGCACATTCTAGTTTCTGATGTGATTATTATCACTGTTAGCAGTACAATTGATCCCAAGTACAATGAAGAAAAATGAGGGGTGGGATACGGGTGTGACACAGCAAATGTGCTCTCCCTGAGGCTGAGATGGCTGTTGGCTTCTGCAGCCCTGCACACTCTGTCTCCAAACACAAAACATTCAGTGGGGAGAAGAGAGGACACCAGCAGCTCCTCAGGGACTTTGTGGACAACATGGTTGAGTTCTAGGAGTGCAAAGGGCTCCCAAGACCCCAGACCAGGCTCTCCCACAACAGAAGACCATGAGAGCCGAGAAACATTTGCTGTGCACAGAGGTCTGGCTGGTTTGCCTGTCTCAGCATCCAAACATATTCCTTACAAGCCAAGGCTGTTAACGTGGCCTTGGCTCAACCTTCAGTAGGACTTAGCTGCCAGATGTGACCAGTCTCAGGAAGGTCTTTCAAAACCCCTACACACAACCTGCCAAGGGCAAAGGTGGCCACTGCCCATGCCTGGCATCATGAGGGGTCAGCAGCCAGACCCGCAGGAGGCAAGTTTCAATCCCGCAGGAGGGAACCAGACACAGATCAGGGCCTGCTCCAGCAAAGCCTGCAGCCGAGGCAGCCTCAGATCAAGGGGCTGCGACCGCCAGCCAGCAGCTACAGGGCAGAACAGCAGCAAGGCAGCACACAGGGCAGACCCAGACCCATACCTATGTGCAGCCTGGGCAACAAAGCCTTTTACATGCATGCCTTTATGCAAAGGCATGCTGGCCATGCCTGTGCAAGAATTGTCTTATCAGGTAAATGCAAAGCCCAGGTCCAAGGAAAGGGAGCAATGAGCAGTGAGGCTAAAAACAACGGATGATGTATAACCTTGCCAGAAGAACTGCTTAGCTATCAGTCTGGTTCATATTCCAAATACCACCAACCCACCTGGCATATTATTACTCCAGAAGCAATTCTAGTTTAATTCAAAAAAAAAAAAAAAATGCTGCACTTACCGTGGCTAATTCATCGAACTTGCCGAAGAGCTCGTTAAGAAGTTTCACCAGCTCCTGGGCCGTGCACTGAGACGCCAAGCCTGTGAAGCCCACGATGTCCGCAAACAAGATGCTGCAAGAGAAAGGGGTGCCAGGCCGCCCTCCTCCCAGCCACTAAGGAAATAACCATTGAGCTGAACGAACATTTACATCTACAGATCACTTTAGAATAAATCACCCCATTCATTTCTTCATGCAGGCTGGAGATGATGGCTTCCTTGTTCCCATTTTACAGGTGAGAAAACTGAGGCTCAAAAATCCCACAGGATGCCCTTCTGGCCACAGGAGGAATAAATGCGGGGGTCCCTCAAAGCTTGCCATTCCCCATGCTGACCCCACACACATACCACATAGGGAGATTCCGCTGGTCCCCACTAGACCAGCCTCCCTTTCCCAGGGAGGCCACATGACTGGGATGTAGCCAGTGGCACCAAGCAGAAGTTATGTGTTTCTAAGAGTGTAGACCTCTCCACACCCTATTTTTCACCTTCTGCCATCTGGGTGCAGGTGACCACGAGGCCCTGGACATAGTGTTAGAGCTTCTCAATAGAAGGAGACAAAGTCCCTGAATTATTGGGCAAAGGGATAACCTCCCCCCACCCCCCAGTTTATAATGAGAGCAGGAAACACAATCTTCTGTGCCAAAGCCTCTATGTACCGGCTATTTCTTACAGAACTGAGGTCAGCCTTAAACAACACAGTGTCTACCCACAGAGCAGAACTATTTTTTCTGGAGAGAACAAGACTTTAAAAAGATGTTTTCTATGGCTTTCTCTTTTTGTAAAATTAAAACATGCTCTTTGCATAACATTAGAGGAATTTTTAAAAACCTATCGTTTTTGTCTATAAAAATTTCATAGCTTTAAGATATCTCCTAACACTTTGTCTAAGTGTTCTTGGTTTTCCTCTAACTTTGAGGCTTCCTGAACTCAAACCAGCAGTCAGCACCCCTATACGAAAGACATAAATGTAAAGCAAAGAGCAACAACCATTCTTGTCAATAACACAGGGTGCTGCCAAAGATGGGCCAGCCAGGAGGAGAAGGAGGGGAGCAGTGTTTAGAGCTTGGACGCCAGAGGGACTATTCAGCTCTGCCATTGACAGCAACATATCTAACCCCTCCATATGTCTGTCCTTTCACCTGCAAAATGGAAATCAGGTGAGAATCCAGGTCATACCTTGCACTTAGTATGAGCTTCATAATCGTGATGATTTCTAACAAAGATAAATGCTTATAATTTACGCATTCATTTATTCACTTTCTCATTCAACAAATACTTATTGAAGGCTATCTGTGCTAGCATTGTTCTAGATGCCTGTGATTTCGCTATGAATAAAAGATTCAAACATCACTGTCCTCAGGAAGACTCCATTCTATCTGGATGGGGCAGGGGGAGACAGTCAAATCATGTCAAAGGTAACACATAGAAAAAAATAGAGCCGGGCTCAGTGGCTCAGCCTGTAATCCCACG
>CAUYQG010206458.1:0-19828 GCA_963574415.1 Tarsius wallacei | reverse complement strand
TTTTTTTTGAGTTGGAGTCTCACTCTGTCGCCCAGACTGGGGTGCAGTGGCCGCTCCCGGCCACCGCAGCCTCGACCTGCTGGGCTCCGGCGATCCTTCCGCCTCAGCCTTCCAAGTAGTTGGAACTACAGGCGCGCGCTATCACACCCGGCTGATTTTTTTGATTTATTGTAGAGATGAGGTCTCACTTGCCCAGGCGGGTCTCGAACCCGCGGGCTCAGGCAATCCACTCACCTCAGCCTCCCTAAGCGAGGAATTACAGGCTGAGCCACCAAGCCCGGCTTCCTTAGTTCTTAAATTTAATGTCACTTTCTCACTGATCCTGAATCTAAGTCAGCCCCCTCAATCATCACATTCTTTAATTTCTTCAGTTACAGTTATACTTTCTAATTACATATTAATTTGATCATTTATTTATGTAATATTGATCTCCACTCTTAAGTACCATAAAGGTATAGATTGCTTTTCTATTGGGCTATGATCTATCCTTGGAACTAACACAATTTCTGGCATACTGTAGGTGTATTGTAGGTGCTCAGTGATGAATGACAAGCTAGATGTCCTCAAAATAGTACTTGAATTGTATCATAAAAGAAACAGTCAAATATACTCAAGTTTTTTTCAAGGCCAAGGTTGTTTATAAGCAGGGGTGAAGTCTTTCTACCTAGTTAAAGATGAAATAGAACACATCTGTAAGCCTAGAATTTTTCAACTTCTCAGAATTTAATCTGGCAAAGCTTCTTAACAAACGTACCATTTTAATAAAATAAGAATGTCTGGGAATCTATTATAATGATACACTTGACAAAAAGACACTTAGAGTAATGACATCTTCCACATCTAGACCTTGCTTGGACATGATTTTATAATTTTTTTCTTCAGTTTTAAATAAGCACCAGTCTCTCTCTTTCCATTTATTTTCTCCTGAAAGAAAATACAATCTCTTAATCTGGCTCTGGTGCTAAGTAGGTATTATAACTCTGGTCTTCAGTTTCCTCATCCATCAAACGAAAATAGTACCCAATTCCCTAACTGACAGAACTATTTTGAGAATCAAATGATTCGTTATTGAAAAATGTAACAACTCTTATAACAAAGTATTAAGTACAGAACTGTTTAATAAACGTTTACAACTATTAATATCCATAGTCAAATACTGCTTTTTCATAGAACTTATCTAATGAAGTGTCATTAGTATTTGTATTTGCATACATACAGCTGTCAGTAAGTTTCAACCTGTGACCAATAAGATAGGATGTCTAGAAAGGAAAGAAACCACAAACCAAGTTTGATTAATAAAATAGAAACAACAAATAAATTACTCATTCTGGATTTATGTATTTTTTATATCTAAAGTTTATGCAAGTTCCTTTATAAATAGTCTTAGTTTTCAATTTTGACAATTTTATTAGTAATACTGAAACATTTTAAACTATCATTACATTTAATCTTCTCCCTAAAGCTCCTTGTTTCTTTAGCAGTAAAGACATAAATTGTCATTGCCTATGCCTATTGAACTTTGAAGTATAAAATTCTTTTTGCTTAGCTAACCTAAATCAACCATGTAATGTGGCCCCTTTGGGTAATAATTATAACTGAAATATGCACCTGAGTAGGAAAAGAAAAACATCTCAATTTCAGCTTCTTTTCATTTAGTTTTATGATAAACTGATGTATGTATTTCTTGGGTCTCTTATTCAACAAAAATAAACCCCACCACCTCTCAAGATATTTGCAAATACTTGCCTATGAATTATCTAGTCCCTTCCCCCCCACACACATGATTTTTATTTTTAATAAGTTAGCTTAAAGTACATGTTACATGTCACTGTTTGTTACTATATTATTATAATGAATGTTTTATTAAATCAACTAACAAATAGCAAGGTTAAATTTTAGTAAATAGCACTCTAAATGTGCTGTCAAGTATTCTATAAAAGCAATCTTACTTCAACATCTATGTCAAAAAAATTCTGATGTCCTCAAAATATTTTTATTCATTGTAATAAGAAATTTTTCACATCATCATCAATAACCTAGAAAATTAATATTGATAAAGGCATTTTATGTTTATTGGGAAAACAGTTCTCTGTTGGGCCATAAAATGAAACTCTAGGTCAATTTCAAGGCTCTGTTCATTTTTTGATGAGAGAATTAAAGATATAAATCTTCAGAAAAAAATGTTAAAATGAGATTTTTGTTTTGTTCATAGTTGGTTTGACACTAAGAAGATAAGCAATAAAATAATTCATCAGGACAATTTACTTGGTGTGTCAGCACGTCCTCTATGACAGCAGTGGTGTTTTGGGGGAAAATATGTGTAGTTTACCTATCAAAACCATTGTGTTCCCAGACACCCCTCTGTGTGTGTGTGTGTGTGTATGTGTGTGTCTGTCTGTCTGTCTCTCTCTCCTCTGTCATGCTCCCTCTTTAATCAATTTGCATGACCTAACAACAGCAATAACACTCTTTTGTTATACCACCATTTTTCCCTAAGTTGCTGGGCTGTACACACACTCTCAGGCTATCCCCATTTTTCTGCTTGATTGAAAAAGACACCTTCTTGTGTGTGCACTAAAAGAAGGAAAGTCATGGTTCCTTTTCCAAAATGTAGTCATAATTGAGAGTCATGTTCTGCGTATAAAAAAGACCAAAATTCTCTTTGTACAATCTGTGTGCACACGTTTTTTTTGTTTGTTTGTTTGTTTTTTCACTCTAAAATCAAGCCAACACTTCTGGAACATATCAGTGCTCATATTTATTTAAATAATATATACCTATTTTGAAAATGTGTTATGTGTAACATAATATATACAGAAAATAAAATGGTCATAATCTTACCAACAAAGGGCAAACAACTTTTGAGAAGTCTCTCGATATCTAAACGGTAAGTACAAATAATTAGAGTACAAAATCTCTGCTATATATTTTAAAAATAGTATTTATTTCTTATTTCAAAATAATCATTTTGTCTATAGGAAAGAACTTAATCTTATTCAATTCAATGTAAACTAATGACTCTCAGAATTTTCAGACTCCATGCAGTATTTTCTTAGACAAATTAGAATTTCTTCAGTCAATTAGTTTCCCCTCTCTCCTTCATCTCTAAAATTGCACACAAGTTTCAGTTCAGTTCAGGTATTACCACACTAGAGAGGATGTCGCTCTTCTCCCACATCATCAGTTCACACTACACTTTGCACTTAGTCTTGTTGGTCTCTAGCAAGATATTCCGTTATGCCATCTAGTCTCCCTTCATTAGGCCTTGACTTCTATATCTGCCTCTTTCAAGCAACAAGACTTTTGATTCTCAAGCTTTCTTTTAGCCACATCTACATCCTGTTTGAGGGACAGAGAAAACAATTGGATCCTCTTCAAAAATTCTGTGGAGCTGCCCTGAAGCCCATCTGCCTAGATAACTGCTGTGGCCATTGCTACTCAATGTGTTAGGGATCATAAAGAACACAGGACTTCTCTGCAAGGCTTACCAACTCCCTAGTGACTCTCTGAGACACAAGTCTCTTCAGTATCCTGCACGTGCCTGCCCCAACAGTAGTTGTAGGTTCTCTATCTCTACTCACTTACAGTTCAGTTCCAGGTTATCTTAGGGGAGCAATGCTTTCTCAAAACAATTTTCTAAAACAAAGTCATATTCTGGGGCAACCCCCTCGGGCCCCCTCCCACTCTGGGAGCTTTTCTGTCCTCTCAGTAAATCCTGCTCTCAAAAAAAAAAGTCATATTCTGTCCAGTTTTCTTCCCCCAGCTTTGACAACTCCTACCTAATTTCCAGGGATAGGCTCCTATCATATTTCCAAACTATTAGTTATAGCAGAAACTAGATGTTTTCTGGGCTTAGCCTTTTAAAAATACAATATCCTGATTCTTACAGGTCAAAATCCCGGCTTTCAAGAATCTGCCTCTGCTAGGAGTCTCAAGAGTCTATCTGGAGTTCAGAAGCCAATTTATTGACATTTTGTCCTCTATATTCTATGTAATCTCTCCCCTGAGACAATACATATTAATTAATTAATAGGATAATAGGGGGAAAGGTCACAGCAAAAAGAGAAATAGATTTGGTTATAGAAAGAATATGCATCTATGCAATCTATTCTGATGTTCTAATTTATTAGAAAATAATAACTTCTTTTAACCTTTGAAACATTGTTCACCCTTCATATACATCCCTGTGATTTGGGGCATAAACAAAGCACCTAGTCCACTCAATGACTGGTAAATGCAATAATTCCAAATAGTGAAGGAAGAAGAAATCTATCTACCTGCCTACTTATCTGTTTATCTATTTATCCAGAAGCCTTCTTTTTTTTTTTGCTCTAGAATATTGAAGCATATCCTTTGTTCCTATTCCTTAGAATTCTATGATTCTTCCCACTTTGCTTGAAGCTGTAGTCTGGTAAACACTTGAAACATTTCTTCTTCCTTCACTATATATGGTCTCTGTCACAACTACTCAACTCTTCTGTGGTAACACAAAAGTTGCCACCGAGAACACACAAATGAGTGAGTGTGATTTTATGTCCCACTTACACTTTATATATAAAAACAAGTGGTGGGTCAAATTGGGTTCACCATTCACATTTTGATGACCCCTGTTTTTGACTGTCTGGTACTTATCCTAAAAATGTTTTCCCTTTGAATTTATTTCATATTCTCTGCTTTATTAATCTATGAAGGGTACAGCCTCCCCTCCTGACATGACACAACTTTAAGCATGTACCCATTTTTTGGTATGACACTTAAGATCTTCTACAATATGACTATCAGAAAGGGAAAGGAAGCTGGGACCAAGCAAATGAAAGTGCTGGGAAAACTAAACTTGCTTTCTAGCTTCAGTGAGGACAGGCAGTCTGAAGAGCATTTTCAAAAGATCTAGAAACTTTAGGCATAAACCAGAACAGTATCAGGGTCTCCTCACCTTTCTACTAATATCAGACACCAGAGGGACAGATCCAGAGGGCTGTCAAACACTAGCTGGCCAGGAGGCATCCTTTGCAGTTTGTTTTTATTAAAGGCCCTCTGTCAAGAGCGCAAGGGGATGGGACAGGCTACAGCGCAGTCCATGAGCCAGGCACTTGGCAGGTTTATTATCAGTTCAGTCAAGCCAAAGCTTTGTTTCTAGGCATTCGGATGCTATCCAAGTAGCTAGAGGCATGGCAGAGTAAGAGACTGGATACACGTACAAAACAAGCCAAGGAACTAAACCAATTGAGCAGAGAGAAACCCAATTCTGTCTTAGAGCAGACGATATAATAATCTATTCAAAAGAATGAAATTGGTCATGGTGCCATAAAAGTAAGCCTTTTTTGCTTGAGATGGCCTCCAGGGAAATGCCTCAATTAGGTAAGTCCCTCCAGAGCCTCTGTCCTCCGCCATCAGTGTGCAATCTCTCCTTGATAGTGGTCAGAAAAACAGGCAATAGAGGCTAAATGATCCTAACTAAAATGCACTCAAAACTAGAGGGGACATGTAAATCATTGAAAAATTCAATGAGAAGTATAACTGCCATGCTGAGCAGGCCAGTTGCATTAGCAAATATTAAGCCGCTGTCAGATTTTAAAAGAAATCAAATAATATCCAAATACCACTTCATTAACTCATCTTGAAAAATTACTGTCACAAGTACCAATAATATTTATCATCCATATGAGCTGCAAATGTTCTCCTGTAGAAAGAACTAAGTGGAAAATCAAATCAAAATTAGATGGCAAGCAGGTAAGCTTGGTAAGTAGAAAGGTGATTGATGTATAAACTATTTAATGACATTGTGCCAAGATAACACGAAATACAGCCATGAATGGATCCAAAACATGTTGCTTTTGTTGCCTACAATTTGCTCTGGGGTTTTGGGGGTTTTTTTGTTTTGTTGTTGTTTTTTTTTTTTTTTTTGGTTTGTTTGTTTGTTTGGGTTTTTTTTTTTTTTTACCCAGTTATAACTCTCAAGAAGTATCTTCTTTAATTTCCAAGGCAGTGAACTTCCTCACATGCTGTCAATAGGGAATACCAAGAAAGTGAAAATACAGAGGCACACAAAGGTATACACTAGACACACTAGATTCCTCATCCAGTTGGTAGAAATGGACACTTAAGGACCCAGCTGTTGGATGCCAGATCAGTGGATCTTGCTAAAGTAATTTAATTCCCAGACTCACTAACTAAGGTCTGTTTCCTGCCTCAATTACTATTGGCTTAGGAACAGACATGGGACTAAACCTGTAGAGGTAATTGGTGGGGAGAGGCTGGTTAAGGGCATGGGGATTGTATGTTAGAAGATTCAGCTTCTGTGCAGCTGGTGAAAATAGTGTGGTACAGCAGGCCTGCCATTAAGCAGAACAGGAGCTCTAGGTGGGAAGATGGGAGGAGTAGATATTGCCTAGGTAAGGATGAGGGGAAACCAAGTAATACTCTGGGGAGTAAGAACTGGAAATCTCCATTTCACAGTTTGTAATATTAGTTACACAGGTTGTAAAATCAAAAAAGGAAAATGGGAGAATATAGCAACAAGTGCCCATGAACAGACTAGTTAGTATTCTGATGTATACACTTATGGGTTGCTTAACCATGAGCAAGTCACTGATGCTCATCAGCTCATTTGGAAAATAAGGACAATAAAACTACCTCACAGGGTTATTGTAAGAATTAAATAAGATAGGTCATTATAGAAGACCGTATTATAAAATCTGACACATGGACTACACTGATAAAAGCCATTTCCTTTTTCTCTAGTATAGAAGATCTTTAGCCTGGAATCCATGGCCCCAAGGAGTATCACAGCTGGATGAGAGGGAGTGTGTGAGTCCCTTTAAATTATTTATAGAAATGTACATGTACATGCAAGTGTATGTGTGCTATTCTTAGAAGGTTTATATTTTTAATCCAATTATCAAGAACGTCTATGACTGAAATAAAGGTTGAGACGCACCGTGTTGGTCCACAATGTCAAGATGTTTTCCAAAGGTCACTTAGTAGTAGAGAAAATGTCATCCTCATATATAAGCAGACCAGTTTTCCTTGATTCAAACAGGGTAGAACTATACCTCAGGTACCATTTAATTCCAACTGAGGAATATAAAACAGTGCTGGGGAATAAAGAGTAGTCACAGAGCAAAGAAATCTTTGGTTGACTCAATTACCTACTTAAATTTGGTCATTCATTGAAACTTTTCTGTCTTTCCTGCTTCCTTCCACCATTAACTAAATTATCTTCATGATTTGAGCCTGTCCTATTCCAGGGCAACAAATGCTACCATACTTATTCAGGTGCTTCCTGGTCAGAAACTAAAGAAATGGTCATTGTAACAGAAATATAGAGATTCTCCTTCTACCACTCTGATGATCTCTTTTGCCAATATTTATTCACTAGAACATATTTGGCACCAGTGTTGACAGAAGACTATGCCAATACAATGGAAGCATTTATGATGAAAACACTTATGACAGAGAATAGTCTGTATAATGGCAGTTACAACTGAATCTATTTGATGAGGTGGATGTAACATTTCCAATCATTGAAAAGGAGGCTTTGCACTAATATAACATAAAGAGCAGGTCTGGAAATAACATATAAACCATTTCTTGAATGAAAAAAATCATTCATATTCTATATACAATATGAAAATAGTAAATTGAGACATAAAATATGCTTTTTGTGAATTAAAAAATAAATCATTATAAGTTCTTTTTGTGTCACAGTTAATATTTCAGGATAAATAGGAAAACACAAGAATTAATAAATATGCAAAAGATCATAACTCTAGTTTTCTTAACATATTCATGAGCCAATTAAGAAAATATGGCTGGCATTCCATTATTGGTGGTAGAAGGTTTGGTTCAAAGAATAATTGGTCTGCTGGTGCATGAGATTATATGCTGAATTCTTTCTCGTATAAAAACCTGCAGATAATTAATGTCTATTTTATGTCATTAAAAAAATAATTTTGGTGCCTATCTATAAGGCAACAACAAAGCATTTCTAAGGACAAAATAATTCTTTTTGTAGGCAATTTTCAATACATAAGTAAGTATTTAGTTAGTACTTTATTTACAGAGTCATTAGTTCCCTTCTAAAGGGGTTTCCCTATTGTGTATTCAGGCATTTGCATTTACATTGCTTTACTTGTCAATCAGCTTTACTCACTGAGCTTTAAGGAAGTAAGCTTAGGAACATGAACCAAAGGAAAGAAAATAGTAAAACTTTCAGTACATCTATTTCTGATTCAGTTGAGTGCATATTTTAGTTTAAGTGTTTTATAGGTAACTTAGAATACTGTTAGCTCAAATTTTCATCTTTAAAATTTTTTTCAGACACGATATAACATTATCAGTTTAGAGATCAGTTAACAAAAGAAGGCCTGGTTAAGTTTACAGATGATAGTATTATGAGATCAATATGATGACAACTGATAAAAGATAAAAGTCAGAGAGAGGTAGAATGTGGTGTAAGATTTTTAAAAGCCTATAAATTTCACAGTGTGTTTGGTTCACTGGACTACGTGTGTCATATAGTGGGCCCTCAATAAAAATCCTTTTAAGTGATTGAACTTGTGAATGATACCGCTCACTGAAGATGGATCAGACTAACAAGTCTTTGGAATACTCCAAGAAAGACAGAATAACAACATACTAGGGATGTTGTATAGGGGGCTCAAATTTCTCTGAAGCATTTAGTTTTAAATTTATTTGTGCTTCTACTCAATAAACTTCCAAGTTTTAACATAAGAGAAACATGGTGAATAATAGTATCCCTCAATTAAAAAAAAAACAAAAAACAGCAAAAGTGGCATATTTGACTACAGGGGGTAAATGATCAAATTTCTTTCTGAGACCTTCTTTAGAAAAGCCAAGACATACTGAAAACGTTTCCAAGATCACCTATCAAATAAGATGTTTGTTAGATAAATACTTTTTGCATGTCAAATTTCATTACTAAATTCGTTTGATTGAAGATTTAAATTAGCAAGAATCAAATCAAGAATAATTTTTTCATCTTTCAGATATATTGGAGTACTTAATTCAATCTAATTAGGAGATGTCTAACCTAGTTGTCCTGGGTCACTCATCAATAGTAATCAGAGATTCTGAAATTGATTGTAGGATTTTTCTACTTGAGTATTGTGTTGGGTTTCATTCCTTTTTTTTCTTAGAAATAAAATCTAGTTTTTTTTTATTTGCAAAGTTTTTAACAATTTCTAATGAAATTTCACTCTTTTAGGTATTCAAATAATTTGCAATTTGTTGTCAGTTTCAATGATAGGCTTACAGCAAGACCATAAATATTCTGCTTGACATCACAAGACATCTGCTCTTTGATTGCAATATTCTACTTTTATGATTTTTGTTTCAAGAACTCTGAGTTTTATTTACATGTACCAGATTACATTCTATAAACTTGAGATGACTGTTTAGTATTAAGACATGCAAATAATAACAAGATATATGTAGACATGTTAATAAATTGGCCTTTATAGTCTTCCTTCATGGTGCAATAGTTCATAGTCCTTCGGTAATTCTAAAGAAGAAAGGTGAGGACCCAGAGGCTGGAGTTCATTTCAGAAATGACTCTAATTTCACACATACATAAAATAAGTTAATTATAATAGAGTTCACTTCTGGGGCTCAAAAGTAGGATATATGTTTGAGGGTCACAGAGGTGGAGAGAGCTGGGGCTCTTATGAATACTAAGAAACTCAACTTAAGAAAGAAATATTACTTTTTGAAAAGACTTGAGTCTTTTTTATAAAATAAGGATTCCCTTGTTTTCCATCTTGGTGTGTTTATTATAGAACTTACATTTTGATTTTTGTTCCTTCATTACAAACTGAGTTCAAGGTTTGACTTCTAGTGTGCTCTTTGAACATTCTCAATTACTTCAAATACTTGGATTATCTAAAACTCCCCATACACCATATATTTATTTTAAAGGAATTGTGTGTGCATGCTTTGTTCATTAATCATAAATTGAAAAGTGCAAGAAAATATGAAATATTAGCAGCTAAAACAGGTGCTTCAATAACTTTATGAATAAGACCAAGTAATATATCTGGATAAGTTGATCAAATAATGAAAGAGAATAAGCATGGTCACCATTTTTTTATTCATCAGTAAAATTGGTCATTACGTTTAGGAAATATTTCTTGAAAATCTTATTTTTTATGTAGCCCACTTAATGATGTTTCTAACTCACAAGCATAAGAAAGCAAAATTGTGATGCCTGAAAGTCTCTTGCAGGAATGAGCTAAAAGCAGGAAGTGATACCTAGCATCAATGTCATAAATTTGTTTAATATAATTGCTGCTTCAGCATCTGTTTTTAGGCCTGAGATAAGTTGTTTGAAACCCAGTCAAACCCCATTTATTTGGTATAATTAAAACTTCCTCTCCCATGTGATTGCTTACAACAGAGCCTGCTTGTTCCTCACCCCACTGACCTAAAACTCAACGCACCCCACAGCTGCTACCACAGTAAAACAAGTGGCCAACCAAGAGTCATGTAAAAAATTCCTCCCCATTCCCTGTGTTTTCTCTAAACTAGCCAATTCACAACTCCTGCAGGAAAGTCTAAGGCATAATGCCCATGGATCTTAGTAAAGACATAGTCCCACATGTTTCTCTCTCTCTCTCTCTCTCTCACCCTTCCTCACCTCTGCTCATTAAGCTCTCTGATGTCTCTGGATTTCTTGTAGGCCACTCTCAACACCCCTAACATCACTGGGACTTAGGAGTAATAAATTTCTTCTGTTACGTACATTTTGGTTTCACTTCCTCATTGTGTCTCACCTGACACACACACACCCAAACTTAACTTTTCCCCAGTCAGGGCTTTCTTAGAAAATGGTTATCTTGGCTTACACCACTCTTATGAGAGACTTCAAGACCAAATTAAAAAGAAACCATATCAATAGAAATCAGAACAATCAGACTCAACCATTCACCCCACCAACACTGACACCTTCGGAGTTAGCTATCAAATGTTGAGTTAGAAACGTATAAATGAGAATCAGCACAAGGAGAGTTTTACAGATTTGTATTTGGGTGTAAATATTTTCCAAAATTCTCAAGTTTTCTTTTTTGATAATTTTTTTAATTCCTTGGAATATCTGAAAAAATAGATTTGCATACAATGGTATAGGTTTAAATGATGTAGGCTGACTTCTTGAATTAAGGTCTTAAAGGTCATTCTTATGGTCAAGCTATAACTATCAGGGAGGATGTCTCACAAATGTTTCAACTCGTATTAGAATTATAAATTACTTGTACCTCACCTAGAAAGTGACTCTTTGAGAAATTATTAAAATGTGCAAAACTTTTTTTATAATACAGTTTAAATAAGAAGAGTTTTCAGAGGATACCTAGGTAGCTAACAATTTTAATTCATTTTTAACATGATAAGAAACAGAGTAGTAATGAACGGCTCCTCTATACTTTAGTAAAATATTTATTGACTTGAAAATATGAAACAAAATAAAAAATAACCCATTCATTTATAGTGTCTAAAACTGTTTAGACAAAGAAAATTTTTTTCACTGCATTTTGTAGTTACTTAGAATCTAATAAGTGCAAAATATTGAAGTGCTTTAAAATGGAATAGTGCTATGAATGATTATCGTGGTTTACATTGTCTGCTTTGAAAATGAATGTCTAGAAACTTTTCCAACCATCTCGGGTAATGTTTAACCTCTATGCTCAGTTCTCTTCTGTCAGTTACTTGATGAGTTAACAAGTACCCTAATTGGATGTCTTATTTCAAGAGCTCTGGATGAATAATTCCTGTTTAATTATGAGAAAGACCCTGGAGAATACATACAATGTCTCTTTACTATTTTTCCATGTGATCAAATGAGGCTCCCAATATTTATTTATTTTTAACCAATCTTCAAAAAAGTATATCTAAAAATATAATCGGAAATGTGTTTCTGCTAGTAGTTCTTAAGTGCTGAAAAATATCTATACTAGTAAGCACAATATTTTCACTTTGTTTGTAAATATTTAAGCAAAAAATAAAAATACGTGGCTTTATTCTTATTCTTGAGTCTCTACTTTTTTAATGTACCAGTCCAAAATATATTAAAAATTTGTTTGCCCAACTAATAATTTTTTATTAAGTCATGTTTGTTGTGGATTAAATTATTTGTTAAATGATTATAAGTACTCTCTAGGCTTACAGGAACTGAAAACAAAATATTCATGAGGTATATGCAATATTCATATTAAATTCTGTGTGGGCACATAGATATGAAATGTAGCACCTCAAAAGTCAAAATTTGGACCACTCCTACTCAACATAGCACTAGAAGTCACAGCCAGAGTAATAAGGTAAGAGAAAGAAATAAAAGGCATCAAAAAAGGCAAAGTGGAATTCAAGCTATCTCTGTTTGCTGTTGACATAACTATATACCTAGGAAACCCTAAAAATCCCTGCAAGAGACTCCTAGAACTAATAAATGACTTCAGTAAAGTTTCAGGATACAAAATCAACTTAGAAAAATCAGTAACATTTCTATACAACAATAACACTCAAGCCAAGAAGCAAATCAAGAGCTCAATCCCATTTACAACTTCCACACAAAAAAGAAAATCTAAGAATAAATTTAAACAAGGAGGTGAAAAATCTCTACCAGGAAAACTACACAACACTAATGAAGGAAATTGTAGATGACACAAAAAGAAGAACATCAAACATTCCTTGCTCATGAATTGGAAAAATCAATATTGTTAAAATGACCACACTGCTCAAAGCAATCTACAGATTCAATTCAATCCCTATCAAGAAATCAACATTGTTTTTTCAGAGAACTAGATAAAACAATTCTAAAGTTTATATGGAACCAAAAAAGAGTCTGAATAGCTAAAGCAATCCTAAGTAATAAGAACAAATGTGAAGGCATCACATTGCCTAACTTCAAGTTATATCACAAGGCTATAGTAACTGAAGCAGGATGGTACTGGTATAAAAATAGATAAGTCAACAGAACAGAATTGAAAACCCCGGAATAAAGACACATGCCTATAACACTGATCTTTGATAAAGCCAACACAAACAAACAATGGGGAAGGATACTCTATTCAATAAAGGGTTCTGGGAAAATTGGCTAGACATATGCAGAAAATGAAGCTAGACCCCCTACCTCTCACCATATACCAAAAATTTCCTCAAGATATATTAAAGACTTGAACATAAGACCTATCTGAAACTGTAAAAATCCTAGAAGAAAATCAGGAAAAACTCTTCTGGACATTAATGTAGGCAAACAATTTATGATGAAGACCCCAAAAGCTAATGCAACAAAAACAAAACTAGGAAAATGGAACTTGATTAAACTAAAAAGCTTCTGCACAGCAAAATAAATAATCAACTGAGTGAAGTGAAAACTTACAGAATGAGAGAAATACTTGGAAATTATGCCTCAGTCAAAGGATTAATATCCAGAATCTACAAGAACTCAAAATACTCAAGGTGAAAAAATAAAAAATTGGGCAAAGGACATATACAAACACTTCTCAAAAGAAGACACACAAGTGGTCAGTAAACATACAAAAAATGTTCAACCTCATTTCTCATCAGAGAAATGCAAATTCATACCAAAATGAGATATCCTCTTACACCAGTCAGAATGACTATCATTAAAAAGTCAAAGAACAACACGTGTTGCATGGATACGGAGCAAAAGGAATGGTCATACACTGTTGGTGGGAATGTAAACTAAAATTAAAATTAAATACAAGTTCACTTTTCATGAAAAAAAGTTTCTGATTTTAGAAGACATACAATTTGTTTCTTTATGAAAGATGAGCAACAATGTTATATTTGTATGTTTTACTTGTATTCGGTTACTTTCCCAAAGTTTTCTCTCTTCCAATTATTACAAGATGCATATTGTAATGCACATGTTAATTAATTTGATTTAGCCATTCAAAACATATGCATATTTCAAAACATTATGTTGTACACAGAAAACTGTATATATATATGCAATATATACAAATTTTTATTTGCCAATTAAAGAGACAAAAGGATGCATATTTATTTGTGCTTTTCTTTTCTTTTTTTTTTAGAGACAGAGTCTCACTCTGTTGACAACGCTGGAGTTCAGTGACACGATCACAACTCACCAAAGCCTCTAAAGCTCAAGCAATCCTTTAGCAATCCTTTAGCCTTAGCCTTAGCCTCTCAAATAGCTGGAACTATAGGCCTGCACCATTAAACCCAACTAATTTTTTTTTTTTTTCAGAGATAAGGTTTCACTACATGCCCAGGCTGGTATCAAACCTGGACTCAAGTGATTCTCCTACCTCAACATCCCAAAGTGCTGGGATTACAGGCATGAGCCACCAAGTCCAGGCATTGTGCTTTTTTTAAAATGATGAACAAAATCATGGACTTTGCAGCAAACTGGATGGAGTTGGAGACCATCATACTTAGTGATCTATCACAGAAACAAAGAACCAAATACCACATGTTCTCACGCATAGTGGGACCCGAACATTAATCACAATAGCATAAGAGAGGGATCTGCAGTCGCTGGGCACTGCCAGGGGAGGGAGTGAGGGAGGACATAACAACACAAACGGTACCTGGTCCCAAACCAAGGGAAGTGAAGGTAAGTTGGAGGCCCAAACTTCACCTGCATGCTGCCTACTTGTGTAATTAACCCTTACTTATACCCCACATATCTATAATAAAATAAAATTTAAACAAACAAATCATAAATAAAATGATGACCATCAGCTACAACTAAACAGAGAAACTTAATGCTCTGACATGTTAGAAGAGCATCCATCAGTACAATCTATCCCCGCATGAATGGTGTGTCAATCTATCCAAGCAAACAGGGCTCAGGAGATATCGAAAAGAAATTCCAAAAGTAGATGTAAGTATACTGAGAAGTTTCTATACTTAGAAACTTGATCTCGTTATCCAACTATTCATACTATGGATGCTTTCTGTACATAAGACAAAAGTCATCCTAATCTGAAAACATTCACTAATAAACTGATGCCATTCTCCAGATGGCTTAAGCGTTTAGTGATACCTTTGAGTATCAGTCTCTTCTTGACTTGGGACATCTGATAACGCCATGCAAATCACTTGCAAAAGAAATTAAAATTGGAAGACTGCTTGAAACAAACACAGACTTTGACAAATTAATGTTTGGGAAAGTTAGACTAGTCAGCAGTCTCAAGAAAATGGACAGAATGATAAGAAAGAAGCAAGCATGATGGCAACAAAAGATTAAAAGAGACACTTAGAACAACGGAACTTTAGGACAAATTACTTTATAATTAAACTACATAGTCAAACTTGAAGAAAATTATATCTTATCATATTAATTTGTCTGAAAAATTACACAATCAAAATTCATCCTTGGTTTATTCTTAGTAACACTAAGACTTAACATATATATGGAATGAGAATATATTGTATAATATATAGTTTTACTTTTAAAGTTAACATCACAATTAAATCTTTTTTCCTTGACCATTTGTCATGATATTTGGGTCAGTTTTGAATGATGGATTTTTTTTTAGAAGTTATTAACTGATTATATGCTAAAGACCAAGAGTATATTATTCACTATATATGACTACATAAGATAAATTTCTCTTTTGAGAAAGACATCATGTGCTGAAAGTTCAAAATTTATTTGGAAGAAATGTTCCAATCACAATCACCTGCTAGCACCCTCCCTCCCAATTCTCACCTGTCCCTCTGCAAATGTAATGAACACAAGAGTATCTTCGGAGGCAGTCATTAACTCACTTGGGCAATGTCCATTGGAACTATAAATAAAAGATTTTTTTTAAATGGGAGAAGGAAAAAAATGGTGGAGGTGAGATTCAAAAAAAGGGGAATGATGGAGAGAAATAAGTAAGAGTTGTAAGTTGCATAAAACATAAATTATGTAGTGTGCCATCAAAACAATTTTAGGGGTACCAGGATTACTGCCTTCAAATTGGGAGCCAATGAAAAAGAAAATATAGCACAGCACCCTCATTAAGCTAGCTTCCTGTCACTTCCCATGTATTTTTCTTCCATGTCTTTACGCTAACATTTCTACCTAGAATGACCTCTGCCCTCCCTCCTCCATTTGTGCAAAGCCACCCCTTCCTGAAAAGTCCAAATGAAGCTGCACTTCCTCTAGGGTTTCTGGGATCACTCTATTTACAATGGACTATAGCACTTAGTTCTTTAACTACCGAACCAAACAGTCTCTTACTACTAGTTACATGTTATGTCTATATGATTGTCTCTGTAACTCATCTATGAGTTCCTTGTGGACAGCGGGTGAGTTTCTCTCATCTTTGTAACCATATTGTCTTACATATTGTACAACACGTAAAAGGCACTAAAGAAATGTTTTCTTAAATGAATGGGCAGGATATATGTAATTCAGAAACTCGAACACTGCTATGCATTCTTAGGTTGAAGGAATGAATGAACTAATCAACTGATGTAATCTGAGACACAATATTTATTTTAAATCAGCTGAATTTGAGTTTTAAAAAGTTTTTCTGAAGTCTTTATGTATGAATAATAAGTGTATTTCTGTCTCTTGACTTTCTTTATTAGTTTCCTCCTTTATCAATCATAAAGAAAACAAAAGGAAAGTAAAATCCCAAAAATTGACTTTCTTCTACCCAACTCATATACACATGTTGGTCCCCTTTGCTGATTGCAGGTTTATTGCTAAGTAATCCAGCTGCTGTCAAGATAATATCATCTCTGAAGTAGTTTTCTTCTTCTGTTTTTATTACAGTTCAATTCATTTTTATGTAAATAATTTTTTGAAGCTGTACGAAATTTAATATAGTAGTTACCTAACTTAAATCTCTCATAAATTCTGAGAAAAGTCCATAAATCTTTTCTGAGACAAAACTTACAGTAAACATCAACTATCAAACTTTCAATAAAATAGTTACAGGAGAACATTTTCTTTGAATACTAATTTCTACTGATTTTTCTATAATGATTAAATAAAATATTGCTGAAATCCATTAAGATTTTTTTTTAAGTATATGCATGAATAAGAGAGAAGTAATACACTAAAATGTCTTATATGGACTTAGCTATATCACCCAAGTCCAATTCCCTCAGTCAAAATAGTGTTTTAGAGTTAGAGATAGGAAGAACCTAAGCAGAAAATTTGGCAGTATCTTAGACCTATTGTCCAATGTTAGCATTACCAAGGTTCCCTCGTATTTGAAGATAAATTATTTATTGGATAATTTTTAAATATAATATTACTTCTCTTAATTCTGACCTGTCATGCTTCCCTTATGAAATAAGTTTGTTCAAACTAAAGTCATTTCTGCTGCTGTGTCAAACAGACCTAGAAATAGAATTTCCTCCTCTGTAGGCCATTAAGACAGTCTCCAGATTCTTATAAAAAAAAAAAAAAAAGACAATTCCTAGGGAAACAAATAGGTAATTGTGTGAAGTCAATGTTCAATTTTTCTCTGACTTGTAGATTCAGTATATGTTGAAATATAAAGAATAAGATGTATTTTTACTTTAATATACTTTTGAGACAAAGACAAATTCCAGTCTTAGTTTATCAGAAACAAAATGTGATACAGGTATACATATAAAAAAAATTAACTCTACATAGAAATATATCAGTAATATTTTTATATCTGACTGTGATTATGCAAGATGTTCACATTGTAAGAGACTACATGAAGACTATTTGAAAACACTTTGTATTATTCTTACAACTTTTCAGATCACCAGATTATGTTGTTGTGAGTATTTTGGTATGAATTATTTTAAATACAATTGTTAGACATTGCAGTGTACCATTAAATAATGCTTTCTAGTTTTTCACCAAAATTTTTTAAAACAACTTATTAAAATAGACAAAAATTATCTGTTTTGGTCTTTAGCTTGTTTTAAACTTTTCTAATAATAATTACCCACTCAAGTTATTAGCACAGAAAAAAATTATACTCAAGTAAAAATACTTCAAATGATGTATACAACTACATGTGTACCTACTCATTAAAAGGACTTTCATTTACAAAAGTCATTTTTAGAAGTTAATACTTTGACTCCAATCCTTTAGTTCCCAGGTTTTTGGTCTCCTGATGCTTTTGCACTCAATGAGGAAAGACTGAAAAACTGATCTGGACAGCAGGATATCAGGCATAAGTAATAACAAAATGTAATGTGAGATGTTGAATTAGTTCCTGGAACCAAAAAAATAACATTAGTGGAAAAACTGGTAAGGTTTAAATGGGATTTTTAGTTTGTGAATGGAATACCAATTATACCAATTCTAACTTCCTGATTATACTGTGATTATGCAAGATGTTCACATTGTCAGAGACTACATGAAGGCTATTTGAAAACTCTCTGTATTATTCTTACAACCTTTCTGTAAGTCTAAAAGATTTTTTAAATTATTGGGCACACCAAAGAGCTTTTTTTACGGAGGTGTCAATTTCAATGATATCAATATTCAAAATTTAAAACAAAGAACTCTCTAAGAAATACATTTATCAATTTATTTTTAAAGCAATAACTATCAAGTTATATGTTAACTTAAATAGTATTTTATGAAAAACAATAATGTTTTCTAAAATAAACATCTAACTAGAAGAGTAGCATTATTTTACATTTTTGCAAATTTATTTAATGTCTGGCTTAATAGGAGACACTTAGATTCATATAACTGTTTCTACACTCAATGTATTATAATATGAAATTTTTTTTTTTTTTTTTTTTTGGTTGAAGTAAATGAAAAAAAAAATTCAGCCTCACAGAGCTATATGGTCTGAAAAGGGAGAAAGGAGTATTTTATTAGACTCTTTTGGAAACCTGCTGATACTCTACTTTGATACTACACCAAAACTCAACAAGTGATGGTTTCTCTCAGTTAAGCTACAATATGGAATCTAAAGCCATAACAATACAATTTTTTCCCTCTGTATAATTAAAATCGATTAGACTATCTTTTCTTTGTTAACTACGCTAATCTCTAGTGATGTTTCTATAATGATTAAATAAAATATTATTGAAACCCATTAAGATAAAATAGGTGCATGAATAAGTGAGGAATAATACATTCCTCTAATATCTTGCATTTTGAATGTACCTTTTATCCATGTGTGATATTATACTATCATATACAAGTCATTTGGAAAATATTTATTCACTAAATGATGCAGATTTTCTAAATGTTAAAATTATAAGATACAGGAAAAAAACACATTGTTAATACCACCACTAATCTCATCAGAAAAAATCTGTAAGTATTGTTTTTCTTTCACGTTTATGGTAGCAAATACAAGTCTTACAAAGATTCTAATTTTTCACTTAAGAGATTGGGTTTTACTATTGGCAACATATACTATCAATGTCTTCCGGACAAGCTTACTTCATTCATTTTTGAGAAAACACCTATCAAATAACCAAGACTGAAAATCATAGTTTATCTTTCAGCCATTCTTTCAAGAAAAATAGTGTCTGGTGTAAACCTCAGCTAGTTCATACACAACCCAAACAACTGCACAAGTGCTTTCTTTTAGGCAACCAACATATTTTGTCATGCAGTAGGAGTGGTTTATGCAGAAAATATTTGAAAATATGTGTACTTAAAGACAACATTTATTAAAAGTAAATATTTTAGCCGGGCTCAGTGGCTCAGCCTGTAATCCCGCGCTTTGGGAGGCTGAGGTGAATGGATTGCCTGAGCCTGCGGGTTCGAGACCCACCTGGGCAACTTGGCGAGCCCTCATCTCTACAATAAATCAAAAAATTAGCCGGGCGTGATAGCGCGCGCCTGTAGTTCCAGCTACTTGGAAGGCTGAGGCGGAAG
>CAUYQG010206456.1:0-13538 GCA_963574415.1 Tarsius wallacei | reverse complement strand
CTCTAGCCAGGACTTCCAATACTATATTGAACAGGAGGGGTGAGAGTGGGCATCCTTGTCTTGTACCAGTTTTCAGGGGAAATGGTTCTGATTTTTTGTCTGTTTAGGAGGATGCTGGCTGTGGGTTTCTTATAGATGGCTCTTGCTATTTTGAGGTCTGTTCCATCTATGCCTTTATCAAGAAGGGATGCTGGATTTTATCCAAAACTTCAGGCAACTTCTAAAATTTAGAGGAGTCCCCCAAAGCTGACAGTACTTCAGTCTTCCAACCACATGGAACTGAATTTAGTTCATAACCTTAATGAACTCAGAAGGAATTTTGCCTTTGAGCTTCCACGTAAAAGCTCAGCCTCCATTAAATCTTGACTTTGACATTGTAAGACCCTTAGCAGAGAACCCAGGTAAACTGTTCCTGACTTCTGACCTAAAAAGTGTTGTGTAATATATACATGTTCTTTCAAATTGCTAAATTTGTGATAGTTTGCCATGCAACAGTAGAAAATTAATATGATTGCTAAAACAGATATGAATAGTTGAAAATGTAAAAGTATAATACTTTTTAATCAACATGGAAAAATCCTTAATAAACTAATAACAAACTTGGCAATTAAAAAGAATTCATAGCCCAAAGATTTGTCACAAAAGTACAATATCACATTAAATATTAAATTCACCCCAGAGATATTCATGTGTGCAAGAAAATGAAAGAAAAATTTTAAATGCAAGAAAATTATGTCATTTGAGTATTGTCACAAATACTCAGTACTCTTAGTGTTTTAGGCCATCTATTTTGAAAACAAGTTTTTGAGTGAAATTGATCTAAAAAAAGAGGAATTGATAAAAATTTTAAACAGCTGCACTTTTTATTTCATTCCTTCTGGAAAACATTTTTTCCCCCATTTCTATGTTGATACTCAACATAGCCAACTTATTTCTAGTTTGTTCTGTGTTGGGTCATATTTCTACGTATTTTGAGGTATAAAGTTTTTCTTTTAGTTGCAATGATTTTTCGTGTTCACTTAGTAAGTGATTCTGACTTACTTGTTCTTTGTTTTTTATCTTATAGTAAAATGTTTTCCCTCCACTACTGCACTTATAAAATCTGCCCCACTGTATTGGTTTTGTTGTTTTGCTTCACTACTAGATTGAAAACTTTTTCAGGACAGACTACTTCTTAGTTGACTTTGCATTCTGCAGCAACTTGCAGAGCATATAGGTCATATTAAATACCTGATGTTTATTATTTGATGTTTCTTGACTGTTTATTGATTTTAAAAACTATGGTTATTGCTTCTTGGAATAGTAATGGAACTTTGGAACTTAAATAAGTAAATATAAGTTAGTGCCTAAAAAGAGAACTCAATTTTTGGTGATCATTATTATAATTAATATTGTTTATTATATCGCTAAAATCTCACTTTTCTACATTTCCATAGCATTACAGATAAACTCTGTGTAAATATTTAAAATGAAGTATAATGAAAATGCACACATCAATTACAATGTGTCCTGGCTTTCTTGGTGGATGCAGCAGAATTAGTATTGGAATTTAGCTTCTTTCTTCCTATTTTAAGAGTTCCTTTGTGCAGAACAAAGCATCCCTGGTGACTCCCACAAAATTTAGAATAATATCATTCAGAAGAAATTATTTCTGCAAAAGACTGGATAATTGGACAAGCCTCCTGAGTCATGCTGTGGCCATCCCAGACGGCCTCTGGATGATGAAAGAATTTCCTAATCTATCTAATGTCTTGGAAGACATGTAAACCACTCCCAGATATCAATGCTCCCTGGTTGTGAATCTCTAATTATATCTTGCCAGATATCACTTGTTTCTCTGCTATGTCCTAAAATTTTCAAATGATTCAGGACTAGAACAGTAAATATATTGTTTTCCTTATAGAATAGCTTTATGGAAATTTTAACATATGTATGTCGGTTTTGACAAAACTTCTGGGTCCCCTTTATCACACAGTGCTCTTTATTGTTTTGAATATAAATATATTTTATTTCACTTAGGAAGCTCTTAAAAGCAAATGTATGAAAGGGAGCACACATTTTGTATTATATGTATCTCAAAATAGAAAATCATTTGTTTAAATAAAATCAAGCCAAGATTAATTGATACATCTTTATCCCTTAAAGCTTCATAAAACTATGCTTGAATCTAATAATTAAAATGTGTTGACAACAATTGAGTTGTTATCCATGGAAATTGTTGAGCACTATTTTAAATAGAAATCAAGAGGCTCAGGGGAAATGACAGTGGAGCCAGACTAAGCGAATCTCTGTGTGGGTGAGTGAGTATACGAGCAATTTTGCATACATGTCTGTGAGTAAGTGGGCATGTGAGTGGCTGAATGGGGACTCAGGAGCAAGTGACCAGGGCTCCCCTGGTGAAGTGGCTGGTGCTACAGCTGCTCTGCTTGTTCCTTAGTGCTTTGCAGAGTGCAGAAGTCAAGTGCCATTTTAAAAAATCAGCAAAACTCTTCCTGGGAAGAGGCTGCCAGGAATGACTTCCACCTCCAAGCTCTGACTCACCATCACAGAGCCTGGCTAGACACTGGCAGCAAGGACTGCAGAGCATTGACTGCAAGGGATCCAGAGACAGAGCCCCTCTGGAGAAGATGAAACAAGTACACTGACACCATCTTGAAAACTGGGAAGGGAAGTACTCTGGCTTGCTTACCACAGAGCAACAGACCCAATCTCTGTGACCCACAGGTTAACTACTCAGGGGCTGATTGTCATTAAGAGGGAATATCCTGAAAACACAAACTCCAGAGGGACAAGATGAGTGCTGAGTCTCAGGTACCCCACCCCCTACCCTGATCCAGTGGTGGGCAAAGAGTGTCACTAGGAAAGGATGACAGCCCTAGATAGATCATTGAGGCAAAAAATCAGCAAAGTGATCCAGAACCTAAATGTGACACTTGACAACATGGACTTAGGAGGTAACTACAGATTATTCCACCCAACAACCACAGAATATCCATTCTACTCATCACCACATGGGATGTACTCCAAGATCGATCAAATCCTTGGCCATAAATTAAGGATAAAGAAATTACATAAGGTCAAATCTTGCCATGCACACTCTCAGATCACAGTGGAATAAAAATAAATATCAACACCAACAACATTTCCCTAAAGCCCACAAAGACATGGACACTAAACAGCATGATGCTGAACAACGACTGGGGCAACACTGAAATCAAAGCAGAAATTGAAAGTTTCCTGGAAAAAAATGAAAATGAAGAAATATCTTACCAAAATCTCTGGGATGCTGTGAAAACAGTTCTAAGAGGGGAATTTATATCTCTATGAGCACACATCAAGAAAACGGAAAGATCACAGGTGGAGAGCCTAACAAATCACCTAAGGGAGCTGGAAAGAGAAGACCACCAAGACCCAAACTTTAACAGAAGAGTCCAAATCACCAAAATAAGAGCCCAACTATGAGACATAGAAGACAAAAATATCATAGAAAACATCAACACCACCAAAAATTGGTTCTTTAAAAGAATTAGCAAGATTGATGGACCCCTAGCCAGAATGACCAAGAAAAAGAGAGAAAAAGCCCAAATAAACACAATCAGAAATATAAAACATCAAATCACAACTGATCCCAAAGAAATACAAAAGATTATCAGAGATTGCTATGTAGACCTATATGAAAACAAACTTGATAACCTAAATGAAATGTAAGACTTTCTGACATCACACACCCTCCCAAGTTTTAAAAAAAAAGACATTGAGACACTAAATTGACTAATAACAACTCAGTAAATTTACTCTGTAATATTAAATTTACCTAAAAAAAAAAAAAAGGGAGGGGGAGGGCCAGACCGAAAGGGATGGAATCGAGTTAGTAAATTAACAGAACCAATCTAGTACACTTTGAAACTTTTCATTTAAGTTCAATGTCCTTTCAGTTCTGATTTCTGGCTGTTTTTTTTCCCAAGTTGGCAAGTTTATTCAATGGGTCAGTTTCACCTTTTGGTGTTATTACCTTGAGTCACCAGCAGGTGGTGCTGTTTCAGGCTCCAGGTGGTCTTTATCTCAGTTGCTTGTTCCATGGGGGGTCCTGAGTGGGGGCCAGTCAGGAGTGGACTCACAGGAGGAGGTCCAAGGCTCACCCGGAAGTCAAAGTGGCAGTGGTGGTGGCAGTGGCAGCGGCAGCGATCTTAGCCTCAGCATATCCTGTGTGGAGGGGTGGATCACCTCAGGCACAGGTTGCAGAGGTGGTGACTGTTCCAGGACCACAGTGGCATTGAAGGTGTCTGGCCGCAGCAGTGACGGTGACATGTGTCTGGACCTTGGTGGCCAGCCGGGCCGAGCTGCTTGTGGCAGCAGGGTGGGGCCAGCCGAGGCACTCACAGATGTGGCGGCAGGGTGGAGCCAGGCTGAGCCACTCACGGTAGCAGCGGCGAGGAGCTGAGCTGCTGTGGCAGTGGTGGTGGTAGTGGCGACGGCGGCGGCTGGATTTTTTCAACTGTGTGGAGGTTGGTGGTCCTAACCCTCACGTTGTTCAAGGGTCAACTCTAGTTCCAGCTACTTGGAAGGTTGAGGCAGAAGGATCGTCTGAGTCCAGCAGGTTGAGGCTGTGGTGGCTGTGAGTGTGCCACTGCACTCCAATCTGGGTGACAGAATGAAACTCCAACTCTTAAATTTCTGGGATGACTCTGTTTAGTTCAAGGCATCTTCTTTGATTCAGTGGCTCCTTTTTCTTCTTAGAAACTGTAGGAAGAGCAGGTCACAAAAAGGTTGTTCCATAAACTCAACATCCATCAATTAATCCACGTACCAAACTGCAATGCAAAAGTCCTGATTTTGTGTGTGTGTGAGGATTGTTTTGTCTATTCTTGGCCATTTATGCTTCCATATGAGTTTATGTATTTTTTCTAGGTCTGAGAAGAATGTTGTTGGTAATTTGATAGGTATTGCATTAAATCTGTAGATTTCCTTAGGTTAAATGGACATCTTAGCAATGTTGATTCTTCCAATCCATGAGCAGGGAATATTTTTCCAATTGTTTGTGTCATCTTTGATTTCTTAGACAGTGTTTTGTAGTTTTCATTGTAAAGGACTTTTACATCTCTGGTTAAGAAGATTCCAAAGCATTTCTTTTTTTTTTTTTGTGGCTATTGTAAATGGAATTGTGCTTTTTATTTGGGTTTCTGTTTGTTTATTAATGGTGTATAGAAATGCGATTGTCTTTTATACATTTATTTTATACCCTGAGATATTGCCAAAATTCTTTATCAGTACATGGAGGTTTTTGACAGATTCTTTTGGGTTTCCAAGGTATACAATCAGTCATCTGCAAAGAGGGATAGCTTGACTTCCTGTTTTCCCATTTGGATACCCCTGATTGCCTTCTCTTCTCTGATTGCTCTAGCTAGGACTTCCAAAACTATGTTGAACAGGAGGGGTGAGAGTGAGCATCCTTTTCTTACTCCCGTTTTCAGGGGAAATGGTTCCAGCATCTGTCTGTTTAGGAATGTGTTGGCTGTAAGCTTCTCATAGATGGCTTTTACTATTTTGAGGTATGTACCATGAACGCCTAGATGTTCAAGGGTTTTTATCGAGAAGAGATGCTGGATTTTGTCAAAAGCTTTTCTGCATCTCATGTTATAATCATGTGATTTTTGTTTTTACATCTATTGATGTATTTAATTACATTTAAGGTTTTACAAATATTGAGCCAGTCTTTCATCCCAGGGATGAAGCCTATTTGATCATCATGGATGATTTTTGAGATGTGTTGTTGAGTCTGATTCGCTAGAATCTTGTTGAGAATTTTAGCATCTATATACATCAAAGATATTGGCTTATAATTCTCTTTCTTTGTTGGATCTTTACCTGGTTTGAGTATCAATGTGATATTAGTTTCATAAAATGATTTGGGGAGAATTCCGTCTTTCTCAATTGCCTGGAATACTTTCAATAGGGTTGATATCAGCTTTTCCTTGTATGTTTTGTAGAATTCTGGAAAGCCATTGGTCCAGGGCTTTTTTTAGTAGTTTTCATATGACAGCGTCAATGTCCTAGGTTGTTATTGGTATATTTAATGTCTCATGTCTTCTTGTTTTAGCCTGGAGAGGTTGTATGATATCAGAAAGTACTCTATTTCATCTAGGTTATCAAATTTTTTTCATATAGATGTACACCGTAATCTCTGATAATCCTCTGTATTTCCTCAGGGTCAGTTGTGATTTGATGTTTTATATTTCTGATTGTGTTTATTTGGGCTTTTCTCCTTTTTCTTGGTCATTCTGGCTAGGGACCCATTGATCTCTTTAATTCTTTCAAAGAACCATCTTTTTTTGGTTGATGTTTTCTATGGTATTTTTGTTTCTATGTCCTGTATTTGGGTTCTTGTTTTTGTGGTTTGGATTCTTCTGCTAAAGTTGGAGTTTTGGTGGTTTTCTCTTTCCAATTCCCTTAGGTGATTTGTTGGGCTCTCCAATTGTGATCTTTCCATTTTCTTGATGTGTGGCCATAGAGATATAAATTCCCCTCTTAGAACTGATTTCATGGCATCCCAGAAGTTTTGGTAAGAGGTTTCTTCATTTTCATTTGTTTTCAGGAATCTTTATGTTTTTTTCTTTGATTTCAGTGTTGACCCAGTCATTCAGTATCGTGCTGTTTAGTGCCCATGTTTTTGTGGGCTTTGGGGGAAATGTTGGTTTTGATATTTATTTTTATTCCACTGTGGGGTCTGAAAATGTGCATGGCAAGATTTCAACCTTATGGAATTTGTTTATGCTTGATTTATGTCTAAGGATGTTGTTGATCTTGGAGTATGTTCCACGTGGTGATGAGTAGAATGTGTATTCTTTGGTTGTTGTGTGGAATAATCTGTAGGTATCCACTAAGTCCATTTGGTCAAGTGTCAAATTTACGTTCTGGATCTCATTTATTTTTTGCCTTGATGATATATCTAGGGCTGTCAGTGGGGTATACAATTTCCCTGCTATAATAGTGTTAGAGTCATTGTCTTTTTAAAGTTTATTTAGTAGTTGTTTTATAAATGCTGGTGCTCCTATTTGGGTTCATATATGTTTAGGATGGATATTTCTTGTTGATGGAGTGAACCTTTTATCATTATGTAGTGACATTCTGTATCTTTTTAAATTTTTGGTTGCTTAAATGTTGTTTTGTCTGATATTAAGATTGCAGCTCCTGCCTTTTGTGATCCATTTGCCTGGAAACTCATTTTCCATCCTTTAACTTTGAGTCTGTGGCATGCTTTGTAGTGTGATGAGTCTCCTGGATGCAGCAAATAATGGGATCATGGTTTCTCATCCAGTCCACCATTCTGTGTCTTTTCAGTGGTGCATTTAGTCCATTCACATTCAGTCTAATTACTGAAATACGGGAGTTTATCACTCTCATCAGGTTCTTATAGAGTTGTTGTTTCTTTTTATTTGGTTTTTGGGTTGACTCATGTGTGTTTTTCATCTTTCCCCTGTACTCTTGTGAAGAACACTATCACTCTTTTCTCCTTTCCTTGTGAAGAACATTATTGTTCTTTTCTCCTTTTCTTCTGTGTTTAACACTTTCTTAAGTATTTCTTGTAGAGGTGATCTGAAGACAGCATATGTTCTTAGGGATTGAATGTCTGGGAAAGATTTTAATTCTCCCTCACTGATGAAGTTTAGCTTGGCTGGGTAGGTTATTCTTAGTTGAATTTTTTTTTGAGAACTTTGAAGCTTGGGTTCCAAGCTCTTCTAGCCTGAAGGGTTTCTGTAGATAAATCTGATGCTGTTCAAATTGGTCTTCCTTGGTAGGTAGTCTGACCTTTTTCTCTTGCTACCTTTAGGATTTTTCTTTTATAACTGTTTTGTTTAGGTGAATTATTATATGTCTGGGAGATGTTCTTCTCATTTATTGTCTTGCAGGGGTTCTCAGAATCTCTTGTGTCTGAATTTTTGCATCGCTGATGAGATGAGGGAAGTTTTCTTGAATAATTTCATGGAATGTTTGTTTCAGTGTTGTCTCTGTCTCTCTTTTTACCTCTGGAAGTTCAATTACTCTTTGATTTGGTCTCTTGAAGTAATCATTCATCTCTTGAAAGTTTTGTTCATCAACAAGGGTATCTGCACAATGAACATTTGTATACCTAACTCTGAATTGTACCCTGCATCTTTAAAATTAAAAATAAAAAAATTACAATCTGTATTCCTGCTTCTTGCAATTGGTAGTTGGCAAATACCAATGTGACAGTAAGGGGCTGAAATAACTTGACACAGCATCTAGGATCTCACCCACTTCTATCCTCTTCCAATATTGTCACAGCTTCCAGGACATCCAGTTCACAGTGGGGGAATGGGGCGTCCTGTCTCTACTCTGCCCTCTGATCTTTTTGTTTGTTGCTAGGGGTAGTAGGGAGTCAGCTAGGTACTCTCCAGCTTCCTTATCAGTCATTTCCACTATCTGCAGCTATTACACAGCAGCTGGCTCAGAGTGGGGGTGGATTGTATATGGTTCCTTTGCTTCCTTGAGACTCTGCCTCAGGCTTCCTCAATGAATTTCCTCCACAGCCCTGGCTGCCAGTTTCAGTCACGTGCTATGGTGGTCTTTTATCATTGCAAGCAGGTTTTTGACAGGTTGCTTCGGATTTTCAATGTATGGGATCATATCGTTAGCAAAAAGAGGTAACTTGACTTCCTCTTTTCCTATTTGAATACCCCTGAGAAGTCCAATTTTTAATGTTCTCCAATATAAGTATTTTCAGTCAAAAATTTACTGCTGAGCCAAGCTAATCTTCAACAGTGATGGAGAATCTAAGTTTTTTCCAAACATCCAATCTCTAAGAGAATATTCTGCTTTCATACCTGCTGTACTGGAGACACTTAAGAAGGTACTGTGCACAGAAAACAACCATGCACTTCAAAAACACAGTTCAACAAAGCATTCAGTGCACACACAACATAAAAACACACCTATCACTAATGCAAAAGTTATTATTATTTTTTTAAAAACAGTTTTCTAAGAGCCTTATGACATTTCAATAATTGGCCTGTACATGAATGGACTAAATGCACCACTGAGGAAAACATAGAGTGGAAAATTAAATTTTAAAAACACAATTCAACAATCTACTTCCTTTGGGAAATACATCTCACAACAAAGGACACCTATAGACTCAAAGTTGGAGACAAAAATGAGACTTCAGAAGAATGAAAAACAGAAGGCAGGAATAGTTATTCAACAGCAAATATCAAAAATTTAAAAAAATACAGAAAGATAATACATAATCATGAAAGTCTCAATCGACCAGCAAAATACATTCATTCTAAACATATATGCACCCAACAGAGAAGCACCAGCTTATACAAATAAACTACTAAGTAAACTAAAGGAGGACATTGACTCATACACAATCATACCTGGAGGCTTAACTACCCCACTAAAAACCTAGCTAAATTATCAAGGCAAAACAAAAAGTTGATTTTTAACCTCAACTTGACACCCAACCAAATGGACTTAATAAACATCTACAGAACATTTTACCCAAAAATTACAGAGTATACATTCTGCTTGTCATCACATGGAATACTCCAATATTGACAAAATTCTTGGACATAAATCAAACATTAACAAACAAAAAATCAAATAATACCATGCATCTTCTCAGATTACAGAGAAATAAAAATAAATATTGCCATCAACAAGATTCCCCCAAAACACACAAAGACATGACTTCTGGGTCAAGTTGTAAAATCATGACAGAAATTAAAAGATTTCTAGAAATGAAAACAGAGACATATTTTATCAGAATCTCCAGAAGGCCTTGAAAAGTGTACCAAGGGGAAAATTATAGCTCTGCATGTACACACATCAAAAAAAGAAAAATGGAAAACTGAAAGATCACAAGTAAATGGCCTAGCATCACACCTAAGGAAGCTAGAATGACAAGATCACAAAAATCCTAACTTCAACAGAAGAATCAAGATCAGCAAAATAAAGTGACAACTGTAGGGCACAGATGACAAAAATATAGAAAAAAATTATCAAACCAAAAAGCTGGTTCTTCAAAAGGATAAATAAGATTGATGAGCCCCTAGCCAGACTGTCTAAAAAAAGAGAAAATACAATAAATACAACTAGAAACACAAAAGTGAAGGTACAACTGACCCTGAAGGAAATTCAGAAGATTATCAGAGACTACAAGCAAGAAGGGACTGGCGGACTATATTCAAAGTCCTCAAAGACAAACAGTTTAAACCAAGAATTTCCTATCCAGCCAAAATCAACTTCATCAGTGATGGAGAATTAAAATCCTTTCCAGACATTCAATTCCTAAGAGATTATGCAGCTTCCAGACCAGCTCTACAGGAGACACTTAAAAAGGTATTAAATACAGAAGATAGAAGAAAAAGATTGATCACACACTTCCCAGGAGAACAGCAGAGCACAGAATCAGCAGCAAATACAGTGCAACAAGAGAGTTGAAAACACACACATACATTAAACCCAAAGCCAAAAGAAAACAAAGGAAAAACTTTATAAGAACCTAATTACAGGGATAAACAATCATATTTCAATAATCAGCCTGAATGTGAATGAACTAAATGCACCACTGAAAAGACACAGAATGGTGGACTAGGTAGGAAACCATAGTGCAATTATTTGCTGTATCCAGCAGACTCATCTCACTTCAAGGGATACACACAGACTCAAAGTTAAAGGTTGGAAAATGAGTTTCCAGTCGAATGGATCACAAAAGGAGGCAGGAGTTGGAATCTTTTCTTTTAAACATATTTTTTATTTTAAAATTGTGGGGTATAGTTAAGGGTTAGGTATAAAAATATGCATCAAAAACCCTTGTTGATAAGGGGTGTCCCCCATCCCCAGACAGATATTGGCTATCATTAATTCCACTACCCTTGTTCTCCCTGCCCCCCCCATAGATTCCCATCACTGTTGATCCTTTTCTTATAGTATTATGATAGATGTACAAGATCCACTTTGTGGGAGTCCAGCTCCAGCAAGGTCAGAGATTCCTGGAGATGAGATGGCATCGGTGACTGGGTGGGGGGGGGGGCGGCGGATAAAGGGAGTGGACTCCTGTTCAAGGTTGAGCAGAAGCCATTTATTGAAAATTAACCAAGGGCTTTTATCCCCAAATTCTGCAAAGTCATCATCACAGGACACAAAAGGTAGCATGTACCTTTCACATGAACAAGTCAAGTGCACACAGGACACTCCCCACTCTCAAGCAGATGTATTCTTTCAAACATGAGGAAGAACAACCAGCAAATGATCTTAATGTTCCCCAAACCAGGTTTTATGTGTCCTTGTTTTACAACTACATAAACTTAAAATAACATCACTCACTGCCTAAACCCGGAACAACCATAATGAATTATTAACTTCTACATATTCTGTGCTAATTCAAACTAGTTTCCATTAAAACAATTGCTGCTATGGTTACACTCTCCAAACAACAGCTGGCATAATTCAAACTTCACTGGCCCCTAAATGAAACTTGACTAACCACATTTCTACAATAAAATTGTTACCTAAATTTTCTTCAGTCTATATAAACTATTTCCTAAAACCTATATCTATAAATTTCTAAAATCACATCAAGAAAATCTGTGACCTGCACTGAGGCTCCTCATTGTGACTCAGAGTTAAGCTTAAATTGTTTAAAAACAAAAACCATAAACCATGGAAAATGGGAACAATAAACTCCCAAGTTTAGCTGTATTCACTCCGGTTTCAGAATCCTCTGCTAGAGCCAGCAAGATCCTTTTCTGGTTGCAGTGCCAAGTGAAAAAGGAGGGAATGGGGTCAACAGCTCCTGAACACCCTAGTGGTCTTGGGGTCAATGGCCCTTCCTGATCCCTAACACTCAGTGGGCCTCTATGACCGGCTCCCAACATCTCCCCCTTTTATTTTTAAGCATGAAACCATAGAACCCCGTGTTGAGTTGAGATATACTCTTGTTTAACACTCTGAAGATGACTGGAAGTAGACACAGCAACAAAAGAAACACTGCTCCTCAAATTCCCACATTAATTAATATAAATATCAACAGTTTTTGATCAATGAATGAAAAAAATTATTAAATATAGAATGGGCTAATTTGGCAGACCAGAATTGCTTTTCAGCAACTGTCATGTCTTGAATTTCTGATGCAGTTTAGTAAGGTCTATACTCAAGTCCGAATGATTCCAAGAATATGATTTTTAATTTTGTCCCAAGTGTGGACAGATTTATTTACTTCTAAAGGAGTGAGGCAAATCCATATAAACTCAGAGTAACATCAAAAAGCCAACTTAATATTTAAGGTCACAAGTTCGTGTCCTATAGATAGAACTGCTTCTTCTAAAGCATTAACTTTGCTCTCTAGCTTCTGATCAATAATATCTTGCATAGCTAAGGCTATAGAGAAATTCTTGAATAACTGATCAGTGAAGATAGCTGTGTGAACCTCCTTAGCTAAAGCCACAGCTGAAACTGTTACCAAAGTAGTAATAGCTATTAGAACTGTAATTCCCAAGATGAAGTAGCTAGAAACCTTTTTTGTCTTTTCTCCAAAAGAGAGTTAACCTCTCTTTGTAAAACATACTCATCATACCAGTGAGATGAAAGCTGTACTGGAACCATTAGATAAGGAGGTGGTTTTAAAATTACAAAACCTTCATAAAAGACATCAGTTAAACAATTAGTTAATATGCATTCTGCACAAGGTATCTTATAAACATTATTGTGTTTATTACATTTAACAGTTTAATATTTATTCCACACAAGAAAAACATAAGGGGATTGTAAGCAAGTTCTTATTTTATAGGTATAAATTCCCCCACATGGTCAGGCTAAAACAACTGGTTTCAGGGCAGCAAGGGCCCTCGATAAGTAAGGTTGAACAATTTGTTTATTTCTGACAGTAATTGTTAATACCAGGGGTACCCATCCAGTAAAATGCCACCCAGCAGGGGATGAAGTGGAAGTAGTAGAGTAAGGTCGTAAATTAAGACCCCAGTCACTAATAGACAGTATTTCACCAGGTATGGAATAGTCCACTTTAGATCCATAAATGCACTCTCTCCACTTTAGGTACCCAGTGTCTCACTGGATGAGTAACCAGTCCTTCTTGGTGTTATTAGGAGAGCAGATGAGTATATTAAATGGTGATGAAGCTCTTGTGGCCAAACTGGGATCAACCCCTCCAGGCATTAGCAGTTTGATTCACCAATCTTCTCTATAATTGCTCTGAGTTGGACTGTCAGTGATTAAAGACTTGAGAGAAGACATTAAACAAGAAGCTCTAGAATTATTAAAGGCTGACATCATAAAAACAAATGGGAGATGAGCAAGAGTGTTCATAGGAAAAATTATTATTAATAACATGTTTGGTTTGAGTATAAAATCAAGCAATTTCCCTATAATCAATTAATGCTGCTTGCCAATTGTCACTAGTTTGGAACAAAGTTTGAAATTGAAACTTATCATAAAGAAAAAGCATTGGGCTGCACTTTCTCAGGGCCATACTGTGAATAATATAATCTTAATTCCTC
>CAUYQG010206447.1:0-11593 GCA_963574415.1 Tarsius wallacei | reverse complement strand
GGGGGGGGGGCGGTATGGGGAGAGGGGGAGGGTTCTGGGTCAGGAGCTGGGTTTCCAGGAGGCGTGAGGGAGGGGTCTGCGGATCAGCGAAGTGTGGAGAAGGTCTGGGGGGCATCTCCAAGAGCAGCGATGAGGTACGTTGGGGGATGGGAGCATAAGGGAGCTGGAAACTGTGGGATTTGGTCTCCAGGAAGGTCACGTCGAGGACTCTAGCATAGGGCTGTTAGGGTCCAGGGGTCTTGGTAGGAGGGTGAGAGATTAGGGTTTGGGACTCTGGGAGTGGAAGAAGAGGTGAAGAGGGGTCACCATTAGGGCACAGAAGAGCCGGGAGGGGACCATTAGAAGATGTGGGTCACCAGGACAAGGCTGGGGGCGGGGGCACCTAGAACTGAGGGTGAGGGTGGCGATAGAACCTCTTGGGACGCTGAGTGTGAGTCGGGCAGGATCTGGGCAGGAGAGTGTGGGTGCTCCAGGGAGTCAGGGAATGCAGTTTGTTTCTTTTGTTTTTCGGAGTTTTTTTTTTTTCTTCCATTGAGGTTGGTCTGATCTGCCAGTTATGAATGGGGCAAGGTGGGAGACGACCAGGGTCTGTAGCTGGGAGGAGGGAATGGGGACATGGAGTAGGCCTGGGAGGGGTCTCCAGGGCCCCCAGTAAAGGGGTAGATGGAAACTCATGGCGACTGGGCTGGCCTGTGAGGCGGGGGGGTCTCTAGGAGACGCAGGCTGGGATCAGGGCAGGCTGGGGAATGAGGGGGGCAGGGGACTCCCCAGGGGGCTTAAGGGGTGTTGATGGGAAACGGGGTCTGGTGGGTCCTGGCAACGGGGAAGGGAGAAGGGCGGGAAGAGGATCCTCCAGGGGGCCTGCGGGGTGGCGGGGGAGTGGAGGGCCAGGTCCCTCCTTGCTCTGAGAGTAAGTGGGCCATCGGAGGAGGCGTAGGGTCTCGGGAGGCCTGGGGGTGGCAGGGATGGGCGGGGCGGGCCTCCCTAAGCTCTGCCCGAGTGGCCCTGAGGCGGGGAGAGCGGGCGCGCCGGCGGTACCGGCGCGGGGCGGGGCTCACCCGGCAGCAGATCCGGCGTGCCACCGCGGTGCACCAGCAGGCTGAGCTGCAGCACCAGCTGCGGCGCGCTGCGCAGGAAGGTCTCCAGCAGGCGCAGCATGCTCACGTCGGCGCTCTCGAACAGCATCCGCCAGTAGAAGTGGCGCCGCAGCCGCTCCCCGCGCCAGCGGCTCTGCAGCCCCAGGTACAGCGCGCGCAGGTACCTGCGGGAGGGACGCGTGCTCAGCCCCTCGCGCGCCCGCTCTCGCCGGGTCCCGCCCGCCAGGGCCACCCAGCAGGCGCCGGGGCAAGCCACTGCGCTTGTGCCCATTTCCCCGGCTGTAAAGTGGGCGTGAAAGTCTCCCCTCACGCAGCTGCTGAGCACTGAATGTACTTGCTGGCGCAAAGGAAGCCTTCCATGCAGCCCTGTGTTCTCCCCACCTTAGTCCCGGAAGGGCCGGGGCATTTCCGTGCAGGGCTACCACCCCTGAGAGTGCCCTGAGCTTACAACAGCCTTGTCCTCATCCCTCATCGCATGGAGGCGCAAACCGAAACCCAGAGAGGGAGGTCATTTATCCAAGGTCACACAGCTAGGAAGCAGTGGGGCCAGGATTCAAACCCAGTCACTCTGGCTTTAAGGCCTACAGTCTACCGGTTAGGTGACGCTGCCTCTTAATGTGAGTAACATGGACTCCTTCAGGAACAGCCCTTGGTTCCTGATACCAGCCCCAGTCTGGCCTGATCCCCAACCTCGCCCGGAGTGCCTGGTTCTCGCCACTGGACGCAGGGGTGCCGCTCACACACCCTTTTCCCTGGCACTTGAGACTTCGCTGCTTGCTTTTTGGGCCACTTCTCCCAACAGACGTCGCGGCTCTTCCCGGCTGCTCTGCACGGGCCACAGACTCCAGAGTTCTCAATGTCTTCCTCACCACACAGCTCCTGCACCTACTATTACCTCTGCCTGAAACACCCTGCCCAGTCCCCTAGCCCCACCGACTCTACCTTTTCTTCCAAGGCTCAGCTTTTATTTATTTACTTTTATTATTTCTTTCTTTCTTTATTTTTTGAGTTGGAGTCTCACTCTGTCGCCCAGACTGGAGTGCAGTGGCCACTCCCGGCCACCGCAGCCTCCACCTGCTGGGCTCCAGCGATCCTTCCGCCTCAGCCTTCCAGGTAGCTGGAATTACAGGTGCGTGCTACCACACCCGGCTAATTTTTTGATTTATTGTAGAGATGAGGTCTCACCAAGTTGCCCAGGCGGGTCTCGAACCCGCGGGCTCGGGCAATCCACTCACCTCAGCCTCCCAAGGCACGGGATTACAGGCTGAGCCACCGAGCCCGGCTACGGCTCAGCTTTTAAATGTGACTTCTTCCAGAAACCTGCCACTGGTCCCTCCACCAGAGCGGAGGCTTCTCCAGGCTTCTGTCTCCTAGCACATATCATGGTGGCTGGTAACACCGGGTTGGGCATGCATCCCCCCACACTGCGAGCACCCCAAGAATGACTAGGGGAGCTTATGAAGCCGCCATGTCCCCAGTTCTCAGCACATAGTAGGTGCTCAACCCATGTGAGCTAGATGAATAAATGAATGAATGTGTGCATGACTGCGGGTGTGTTGAGCTGATTGAAACTCTGGTAAGCCTGCAGGGGGCATGGAAGGGACTCTGAAGTCTGGCGTTCAATTCCTGACTTGGCTTCTCATTTTCTGTGTGATCTTGAGCAAGACCCTCTCTGAGCCCAGGTTACTCTTTCCCAAAGTGGCCGTGGGGATTAGATGGATGAAAAGAAACTTTGCACATTGGGAAGTGCAGTGCCCATGTGGGATGAGATGGGACCTGACACACAGATCGCTGCATCTGATTTCCCCTCTGTGCCCTGGTTCCTTGCCTGGCAGCTCCGAGCTGCTGTGCCACAGGCCCTTCCCCTAGACTCCTGCTTCCCAGCCCTGAAACTCTCTGGTTCATGGGGCAGGCATGTCCTTCACTGAAACCATAGAGCACTCCTTCAGAAGCAGCTTCCAGGAAGTGAGGGGGGTCCCAAGACAGACCCAGTGACCCTAGGGCCTGAGTCTGAGACGGGGGGACCAGGGATTTGGGCGTCCATTCTCAGATGTGAAGTGCTGGCACTTCTAGTACACTGTTTGGGAATCAGGGGACCAGCTCTGTTCACCATATGCTGCAAGCCTGAGGGGGGTGTCCCAGTGCTCCCTGGAACTTGGGACTGGCTGACACCCAGGTTTTCCCCAAATTAGTATTCTGGTCTTACCAGCTATGTGGCTCTCTCTAGGCCTCAGTTTCTCTATCTACCTATAAAAAGGATAGGCTTGATGACTCCGGAGGTCTTTTCAGAGCTAGTATTCTGGGACCTAGACTCTCCCCTCAAAACATGGCCAGGAACACCCCATGTAGGGTCCCCCTCCCTATCCTTGGTCCCTCAGGCACAAATCGATGGTGTAGACACACACCCTCCACATGGCACATTACAGGCTTGGCAGCCAGGATGGGGAAGGGATCTGTTCCTTCAGAAACCAACTCAGGAAAAGCAGAGGTCCCTCAGTCCAACACTCCATGCCATGTTGGAGTTACTTCAGCAATTTCCAGCCCGGTGTGTCTATGCCCCCTTTTTGGGGTAGGGAGTCCCTACCTCTGGAGGCAGGGCCCTCACCCTCTGAGCAGCTTCCAGGGCCGGTTTGTGTTTCTTCAGATGGGCACAAATGTATCTCCCTGTGTCTTCCATTCTCGTGGCCCAGCCTACCCACACACAAGGAGCCTTGCAGCCAGAATCCCCCATCAGGTACCAGGTGGATTTCGGCCACCTGCTCTGTGCCAGGCTTGGTGCCCTTACGTAGCTCCCAGTCCCACAGAAGACAGACAAGATAGGAGGTGAAGTGATGCTACAAGAATTTTCAGGGCCCAGAGAAGAGATGGGGAGCTTTACCTGGAGGAGGAGGTCAGAGAAGACTTCCTGGAGGAAGAAATATTTGATCTCAGTTTCAAAGCATGGGTTGGCATTTGAAGGCACACAAGAGATGGAAGGGCATTCTAGGTGGAAGAACCAGCTTATGGAAAGACACAGAGGCATGAGATTACGTGGCCTTCTAGGAGACCTGGATGGGGGTTCTAATGGGCGGGGCCATGAGAAGACTAGAACTGTGAAGGGCATCACATTCTGGCCTGAAGAACTCAGATTGTATGCCAGATCTGAATGCCATCCCAGAAGCGGGGTATTGTGATCCGCTCAGTAGCTTAGAACGCTTGCTCTGGAGGCTGGCTTGGAAGAAAGCCAGGCAAGGATGGGGCTTGGCCCAGGCCTCAAATGACAGGGCTGAGCTAAGGCAGGGGACACAGGAGGGGCAGACAGCAGATCTGGGGGTGGCCCCCAGAGCTGAGGGCCCTGGAACACAGACTGCCTTTCCAGCCTCCATCTCCTCCCTCTCCCGTTCCCGCAGCTCTGGCTTTGAATAGGAAGGAGAGACCAGCTGGTCCAGTGTGAAGGGGCCTGGGCAGTTGGGGGAGGGTGACACCCTGGAAGTTGCTCTCAGGCTGGAAGACCATCTGTTTCCGGGCCCGGGTCAGCATGAGGGAGGCCCCGGCCCCGGCCAGCATCCATCACCACCTGACAGGCTGCCTGCCCACCTTCCTGCCCACTCCTGCCCCCTCCTCTGCCAGCTCCCAGTTCACCACAGACAAAGGGCTCACACAGCCCAGGGCCGCTGTTGGCAGGAGCAAGGGTGGGGGAGGGAAAGAAAGGAGGCCTTCTGAGTCCCAGGAATGTGGGGTCAGCTGGGAGTGGAATGCCTGCGCCACAGTCTGGGGTGAAAGGCCCGGGTTCTGCCTCTCTCTGCCCCTTTTGGCAAGAGGACCAGAATTATGGCTGTTCCTTTCAGCCGGCACTAAGTGCTCACTGCCAAGGGCCTGTGAGGTTTTCATGGGCCTGGGAAAATGTTTGAAGCCTGAAAAAAAAGTTGGCTCCAAAACACAGGGAAAAACTACAGAATCAAAATTAATAAATGTTTAATTAAATGTCTGCAAAACAGAACACTATACCAGCCAGTCAACTGCAATTTGGCTTTTATCTGATTATATATAATTTACATTTGATGTTTGAAGTGGCTGCATTTTAATAAGCTTGATAGATGTGGGGCCCACACAGGTCTTAAAACAGTCCTGCCCAGGACAGGCAACCTCATTTTCCTGGCCCTCAGCTTCCCCTTCCCTAAAATGGGCTGGCGTTTGCCATCCTGTCTACTGGGGTGAGGATCTGGAGGGCAGATGGCAATATGTTGGCCTTGCGGATCTGTTCCCCGGTCCTGTCCTGAGCCCTCTGGGTGGATTTGGATAGTCTCTCTGCTTCTCTGAGCTCTATCCTCCTTGCTGTGAGCATTAAATGAGGTTATGGATTTTAAGATAATGTATGAACCACAGAGGATGTGCACATGGGAGGGAGGCAGCATACGCTGGGGGGCCCTGGCTCCTCCGGACCATTGAGCAGCTGCTCTTGAAACCTCCTCCAGGAAGCCCACCCAGTCCCACATCCCACTGTATGTGAAAGGAAGTATATAAGAAGTTGATCTTCACCCAAGAGAAGGATGCCCCATCTCAGGAAAATGGATCCGGACTGGGTGGGGGATTGTGTTATACATCTGCTCTTCTCTGAATGCATCCCCGGTGTGTCCATCTCTCTGCAACCACCACCTGGTGCAGCCCCCATCATCTCTTGCCCGGTGACCACGTCAGCTTGCTGTGTGGGCTGCCCACTCCCTCCCGCCTCCCTCTAGTCCATTCTGCACATGGCAACCAGCGGGGTATTTTTAAAACCTGTCAGATCATGTCATTCCCCTTCACAAAACCTTCCAAGGGCCTCCCATCACACTTGGAACCCAACCCACGCTTTTCCCTTGGCGCGCGGGCCCTCAACCATCTGGCCCTGCCTGTTTCTCTCACCTCGTCTCAAACCACTGGCCCACTTGTTCCCGACACTCCAGCTGCACGGGAGGGCCCCTGAGCCCAGGCAAACGTGTTCTCGACGTGGAATCTTTGCACTTGCTCCTGGAACACCCCTCTCCCTGGTCCTCCCACGGCTGGCTCCTCACCGGCTCACATGTCACCTTCTTAGAGAGGCCTCCCGGGCTACACGGGCCTAATCACTCTGGTCCACCACAGCGCCCTACCTTATTTTCTTCTTAATATACACTATAAAATAGCTTCATTTATTTATCTACAATAAATACTCTTATTTATTTATTTTCTCTTCCACCACTGTGGATCTGTGACAGCAGGGATTTTGTCTGTCTTGGTCACTACTGTGTTCCCAGCATCAGTGCATGTAGTAGGAACTCAATAAACATTTGTTGAATGAATAAATGTAAGCATATGTGTATGTCTCCCTCCTGACCTGGAAGGGCCCTGGGGTTTCTCTGTCGGAGTTTGCAAAGAGGCACAGCTCGAAGGTCCTTCCTGCCCTCGATGACCCATTTCTGTCCTTCTTCCTCCAGGAAGCCTTTCTTGCTGTCCCTCCAGCCTAGGTACCCACCCCCCCAAGGCTATCAGACTTGAACTGCCTGAAGTCTGGTGTGAGCCAGGCACTGCAGTCAGCGCTGTTAACCTCACAGGCAACGCTGTGACCCCCATTTTATAGGTGAGAAAACAGAGGTGCTCAGTCTATTTTGGGTCTGATTTACTGACTCCCAGTAAAGAAGCTTGTCAGGGAAGACGTTAGAAGAGCAGATACATATATATTGTTGGGGGTGGGGTTGGAGCAAAACAGCCAGGCCTAGTAGACTAGAGAAGCTGACAGGGTGCAAATCTCCCCACCCAAGGTTCCCAAAAGCTCTTGTCAGGACCAAGTTGCGTCTGTGAGCGCAGCAGGGTTGGGGCATGAACAGAGGCTCCCTCCCTTTTCCCCAGGCCCACCTCATCTTATCCCACAGGCACCTCTTGGCATCCCCTAGAGTTTGGGAGATGCTCTCGAATGGGCAGAAGGAGGGCAGGAAAGCTAGGGGACTCCATGCTCCTGGGAAGCCAGGAAGCTTCTGGCAGTTCTGGGTCTCTCTCCTGTTCCTTGTTTCCAAGTTACCCCATGTCTCTGGTTCTCGGTCAGGGTTTCTAGCCTGGGCTTGGTGCATTCAGTCAAACCCAGCCCGAGCCTGGGCCCATCACTTCAGCGAACCTCAGATCCTGGGTCACTGTCTCTGAGGCTCAGATCAGCCTGTCTGTTGTGCCTGTCTCTGAAACACAGGGTCATTCCCCCATCACCGTCAGTCAATCTATCTGTCTGTCAGTTAGTCTCACCCTGGGGCCCTGGAGCAGTCCAGCTGTCTGTCCTTTGCACTATGGGTCTCTCGGATACTATGTCCATCTGTCAGTCTGCCCCTAGATCCTGGATCAGCCTGTCTGTCTGCCCTGAGAGACCATGGATTCTGGGTCTGTGTTTCATCTGTCTTTCTGCCCGTGTCTTAGACACTGGGTCTGCTTGGTGGTCTGTCTGTGTCTTTTGGTCCCTGGGCTGCTTGGTCCATCTGCTGGTTTGTTGCTCAGCTCGTGGCTCGGCGTGGCTGCCAGCTCTCCGGCCGTCCCCCCGCCTGCTCCTCCTCTCCCTGACTCCGGGTCTCTCTCTGTCTGTCTGCGTCTCTCACATCCTCAGCTCCTCCATCTGTCGGTCTCGGCGTTTCCGAGTGTGTGTTCTCGCCCCTCCCCACTCCCCCTCACAGTGCTGGGCCAGAAACACAGCAGCTTCCAGCGGCTCCCCCGCTCCCACTCCCTCTCCATCCAGGAACCGCCCTCACGCTGGCTAGCTATCAGGCTCAACGTGGGCCAGGGCCTGCAGACCCCTGCAAAGAGAACAGGGCAGGGCTGGGAGGCAGATGGGAGAGGTAGGGCCCCGTGGGAAGGAGTGGGACATGCTCACCAGCAGAGTCCACTGCTGGTCTATAGGTCTGCAGAGGGACTGTGTGCAGGGCTGATGCTCATGGGAACAGATCACCGGTACTGCGTGCCAACTGTATGATGGGCTCTGCTAAGCTTTTTTGTACATATCAACGTGTCCATCCCTCACAACAAATCTTTGAGGTGGGTGCTACTACAGCCTCATTTTACAGATGAGGAAACTGAGACCCAGAAAGGGACTGGGACTTTGCTCCAAAGTCACACAGCATGTTAGTGCCAGATCAGTGACTCTGTGGCCAAGGGCTGGGATGGGGAGGCTGGGGAGGCCAGCAAGGTTATCCCCATCCCATCTCCCAGCAGCCTCGGCTGCCTCCCATGGCAGTTTCCGGTCGCATGGAGAGTGTGCAGTATAGCTGCCAGGAGGACCATGGTAGCACCCCAGTTGGTCACGTGGTCTTAATAGCTTTGCTTGGGATTATGTGGGTTTAGAGAAAACTAGGGGAGGGACAATAATAATTGGAGAGTCAGGAGACCCAAGTGATTCTAGAAAACCCAGCCCTCAGTCCTCTATAAAATGGGCCCAAGTCACCAATTCTGGCTTATGCCAAGAAGTTTTCATCAGGTCCCCTCTCCACCCATCCAATTATGACAACATTAAGGCCCCTCACCTGTGTCCTGCACCCAAGTACTTCTCTCCACCTTGGTGTCACCCCCGGGGCCAAGCTACCCTACCCAGCAGCCTCTGCCCTGAGCCTCCATCCTGCCCTCTTTGAGTTTGTTCCCCACACAACCGTGAGGAAGCTTATGATCTCCTAAGCGAGATCAGGCCACTCCCTACCACTGGAGATGACAGCCTCACTAGCCCTTTGAGCTCAGTAGGACCAGCCTTTGTTCCCCGCTGACCCTCCTTCCAGCCTCCCCTGCTTTTGGGCACACCCCACTCATGCCAGCCTTAGGGCCTCTGCCAGAAAGGTCTTCAGAAATGCCCGCCACACTCTCCCGTCCCAGCTCACTGAAAGGCCTTCCCAGATCCCTGCCAGGCACTTCTATCCCGCCCTTGGGTCACTTTCCATCCCATCACACTGTTTTCTTAGGAACACATTTCAAACCTGAAGCCATTGAATGCACTTCTTGCATGTTGTTGTCTGCCTACTCCGCAGGACACTGCAGGCACCATGAGGGCAGGGACCACGACTGTCTTGTCCTCTGCGGTGTCCCCAGTGCCTGGCACATCATCTATGCTAAGGCACATTTATTTCTCGAGTGAATGAACGAATGAAGAGAGTGAATATACTTCATAAACTCTGCCTTCTAAGCACCCTAAATAAAGGTGGCCAAGAACAGAGGGAAAGAACCTGGGGAGGGAGTCAGGGAGGCCTGGGCTCCGATCCTGGCCCACTACTTCCTGCCTCTGTAGCCCTGGGCAAGCTGCTTCCTCTCTCTGAACCCATGGAATCAGTGCCTGCCTCACAGCATAGTGTGAAATCAGAAAGTGGTGGCATGTATAAAACGCCCAGCCCAGCCCAGCCCAGTGCTGGACGCTTAGTTAGTGGAAAGTTCTTAGGAGCTGTTTGAGTCAGATGCTCCATCAGGAAGAAGGAAGTCGAGTTTCTGGTAGAGCTAAGCCCCACTCCTAGGCTGTCTTTCCGTGCTCACTGAATCTGTCCCCTGGGGACAGGTGGTCAGAGAAGCTTCTTTGGGGCAAGTACACGGGGGCACATCATCATCCTTGGGAGTCTCTGGCTGCCCCCTAGAAAATAACTACGACGCATCAAATGCTTTCTATATATACTCTGCTAAAAATCCTCACTGCATTCCTGTGAGGTTCATAGATATGATCCCCATTTTCCAGATGAGGAAATTGAGTCTCAGAAAAGAGAGGTGTACCAAGCATTTCTGAGTAACTTACTATGCGCTCAGAACTGTGCTAAACTGCTGGTGGACACAGCGGAGAGTGAACAGACCCAACCCATCTGTCAGGAACTCTGTCTAATGGGGGCCTGAACATTAACTAAATCATCATGTAAACATGTAACAACAAACATGTTCCACGGGTTTCAGACATGCTCCAGACAGGAGTCCATGGTCCAGCACTAAGAATGGTAGTGCTATTGGAGAAGGGCCTGGCCCAGCCTGGGAAGGGTGTGGCAGTCAGGGAAGGCTTTCTGGAGGAGGAGACTGCTGAACCATGATCTGAAGCAGGTCCAGGAGTTAATTAGGTAGAGGAAGGGGAGATGGGAGTTTCTGGCAGAGGAAACAACATGGGCGAAGGCCCTGAGGAGGAAGGGAGCAGTATGTGGCCAGATTGGCTGTAGCTCAGAGGGGAGGAAGGTGAGCGATGCAGAGGGCTGTGGTGAAGGACGTGGTCTTTAACTGAACAGTGACGAAAAGCCACGGAAGGCTTTAAACGGGGAGTGGCAGGACTAGAGTCCTCTGCATTTTACAGGGAGCACCCTGGCTGTGGGAACCAGACTGCAAAGGGGCAAGTGTGGAGGACAGGAGACCAGCTGCCAGGTGAGAGGTAGGGTGCAGACGAGGGGATGCATTCCGAGACATTAGAGACGTGGCTTGACCCGGGTTGAAGAGCCAGACATCAGAGCTACATCCCAAGCCATGGCTGGAGACTCCTGGTCTGCCAGGGGCACAGGCCACGCCTAGCCAGGCCCTGGGGACTTGGCTCTGGAAACACTGGCCCCAACTTTATAGCCACCTTGTCTGCAGGGGCCCGGGAGGCTCTTGGGGGGGGGTGGCCCTGGGTGCCCCTCCCCATCTGCCTGCCGCTTCCTGGGTTGGCAGCCAAATGAGTCATAAATGTCAGTAAAGAATGTGATTTTACACGCTGGGCTCCTGCTTCGTGTGTGCCGAGAGCTGGGCTGTCTCCCTCCTCCTCAGCAGCCCCCTACAGAGTCACAGCACCTCTTTTTTTTTTTTGGTCTGGGCTAAGGCCAAACATTTCCCAGCCACTAATTTTAGGCTCTGGCTGAGAAGTTGAGACCCTCTCCCATCCCACTCACCCCCATCAGCTCTCTGCCAGTGTCCCTCTTCTTTGCCTAGCAGAGAAGCCCGCGGTCCCTCTCTAGCAATGCATTTGGGACCAGGCTCTGGCTGCCACGTACTTCACTATGGAGGAGGCAGCCAGTTGTCCTCCCCTCTTTGGACCTCAGTGTCTACATTTGTGAGATGGGTACAGCGCAGAGATGAAAACCCAGGACGCCATACTCTACTCCAAGTCCTTTTGTCCCCCTCTCTGATGTCTCTGTGTGGAGTCAGATGTCATGAGCCAGTGGGGGAAGGGGCCCGAGTCCAGTCTCCTGATGGCATCTGAAGGTGCCTGTAGATCAAGAGAGGGAGGAAGCATCGTTCTGTCTGTCCCTGGTCTGGCTGTGAGGGTCTGCATGGTGTCCAGGGTCTCAGACACCAGTGCTCAGAGGGACTGAGCAGATGTCATTAGAGGGACTCTGGGGACTTACATGGGGAATGGCGGGGGCACACTGTCTAAGGAGGCAGCCACCTGCCTGCTCCAGCCAGTTCCTGGCCTGAGAGGATGGGAGCCCACCATGGCAGGAGTTTCCAATTTTCTTTTCTTTTTTTTTTTTTTTTTGAGTTGGAGTCTCACTCTGTCACCCAGACTGGGGTGCAGTGGCCGCTCCCGGCCACCGCAGCCTTGACCT
>CAUYQG010206442.1:0-13175 GCA_963574415.1 Tarsius wallacei | reverse complement strand
CAGTGGCCGCTCCCGGCCACCGCAGCCTCGACCTGCCGGGCCCCGGCGATCCTTCCGCCTCAGCCTTCCAAGTAGCTGGAACTACAGGCGCGCACTACCACGCCCGGCTAATTTTTTGATTTATTGTAGAGATGAGGTCTCGCCAAGTTGCCCAGGCGGGTCTCGAACCCGCGGGCTCAGACAATTCACTCACCTCGGCCTCCCAAAGCACAGGATTACAAGCTGAGCCAGCGAGCCTGGCCTGTGAGGGAATTCTTAAGCAGAAAATGGAAAGTTAGTTTATCTTCTTTCTTTTCACAGTATTTAAATTCATGTTTTAGGAGAAAGCTTAGCTTTAATTAATAAAATCTCCATTTTTTATGGCTATCTGTAATTTCCTACTGTTTAGTTTGTGCTTTCATGTTCAGAATTTAGAAGCAGCTTCCTCCTCTTAGTTTTAAGCAGCCATGCCTAAACAAATAAACGTCATGGTTATCGGCTGGGCCCATTGATTTCCATATCATTGTGCTGTTATATATTGAATTCATTAATTTGATCAATCAATCATTCACTCAACAAACATGTATTCAGCATTTACTATGTGCTGTGGAGGGTAATGAGGGAATGTGGTTCCTGTCCTCAGAAAGTTGACTTTTCTAGCAGGGGTAGGAAATGCTTCTAGAGATCAGGAAAGAATTTGTAGGAGAATGGTTAGGATGGTATCCTGTCCAGTTTCTTGCAGAGGTCTGTTATAATAACCAAATGGGAAGCTTTTTTTTCCTTGAGTTTGTCCATGCTGGAGTGCAGTGGCATGATCACAGTTCATAACAGCTTTGACCTCCTAGGCCCCTTTCGCCTTGAGCCACCATGCTCAGCTAATTTTTACTTTTATTGATTGATTTATTTTTTGGTAGAGACGAGGTCTCGCTATGTTTCCTAGGCTGGTCTCAAACTCCTGGGCTCAAGCAATCCTTCCTCGTTGGCCTCCCAAATTGCTGGGATTACAGGTGTGAACCTCCACCCCCAGCCAATAAAATGGGAGGCCATTTAAACTGAGGTGGTTCTGATGCCCTGGATTCCTACATAAGCAAAACGAAACCAAGCTCAGCCAATCACAGGCAGCCAACTGGTATTTAGTTATGTTGTCTTGAACCTCCCACTGGGATAGCCCAAATCAAGCAATTGGTCACACTTTAACCAATCATTTATTTCTTTGCTCTGCTACTGCTTTCACCCTATAAAAACTTTCCCTTTGGCCACCTCTGGCGGTTCTACTTCCTGTTTGGAGCGGTGTGATTCAGGAATCGCAGTTTGTGCCAAAAAACTATTTAAAACTTTAAAGTGCCAGAGTTTATTTTTAACTGGTCTAAGTGCAAATTATCCTATCTTTTCTTTCTCCTCTCTTAATGGAAGTGAGAGGGAAGAGAAATTGAGAGGAGAAGGTAGAACCTTGCCTTGGATGGCAGGTGAGGAAGGAGCTAGAATTCACTTTAAATAAACCGACTTGTGTAGAAATTATGTTTAAAGGAAGGGGAGTTTGGAAGAACTTCATCCTCTCCCCATAACCCGTCCTGTTCCTCGGCTGTCAAACAATTCTTCCATGATTCTAATATAGGAGTACATTTTTGCTGGAAGACAAGTTGGGGATAGCACTAAAGCCTTCCTCCATAAAACACAGAAAAGATAAACCCTCGACCCCAGCTCCACCAATGTACCAGACTCACGACAAACAGTCAAAGTGAACCAGAGCCTCTTCAATTTCTCCCCATTGCTAGAACGCTGCATTTTCACAGCACCAGATCTTGGCCAAGCACTTAGCAGTAATTCCCTGGCTGACAAGTCTTTATGGATAGACCTCTAGATAGAGAACAGAGGCATAGAGAGGTGGACCCAATGGGGGCTGATTGGGTGGGGTCAGGGGAATATGGTGAAAATGTGCACAGCGAACTGAAGCATGGGTCCAGTTCTTCCACTCCTCGTATAACCAAGGGCAGCTCCTTTGACTTTTCCAGACCTTAGTTTCTGTGACTGTAAACTGAGAATGATGATATCTCCCTCCCTCCTGATAATATGAGGAATGCGCTAAAATATGTTTTAAATGATGAAATCCATTTGGAAGAAAGCATATATGGATGTAAATCATGGAAGAACCTGCCTGAAATACATAATGGTCCTGGCTGAAGCCTGCTGGGTGTCTATTCCAAGCACACCGCACGCATCATCTCACTCAGTCCTCATGTGGCCTCCAGGAGGTGGGCACCATCATCATAAGTAGTTTATATCCAGGAAGACTAGAGCACAGAATGAATGAGAGTCCTTCCCAAGGCCTAGGGGTTGGCTGTAGTGGAGCTGGGTTTTGACTCCTGGGAGTCTGGCTGCAGAGTGTAGGTGCCAAGCCCCAGGGCTTTCTGCCTCTCTCCCTGCGAGCAACCCCATGTGGATTGTCTGCAGCTCATATTTCATTTCACTCCAAGTTGATTTTTCTCTGCCAGCCAGCTCAGCTCATTTAGTTGGCAAGGGGAGCTCAGGGACTTAGAACTAATCCTGATATTAAGTAAAGAGCAGAGAATAATTAGGAAGATAAATCTTCTGGGGGAAAAAATGTATGTAACATATTCCAAAGTCAAGCATGGGTGATTTTTCCCATCTTCTAAGATGATCTACTTCACTGTTCTCTTTTTCTAGCAGATAACTGTGGGTTGATGGTGGATTGTTTTTAAACTTAATTTTTTCTGGTTAGGAGGTAATGCATTCTCCTCAAAGATTTTTTTTTTTTTTTTAATTCTTCATATTATAAAGAAGAGAATAGAAAACCCTCAGAATGCCACCTTCCTGATAGTACCACTGTTAACATTTTGGCATGTACTTTTTTACAATGCTTTTTTCAACATGAGTGCCTCAATGGTGCATGGAGGGTGTCGTAAGCTGCTTCTTCTGCTTGATACCTTGCGGAATAATACATGTGAAAAAATGTAGATGAACACCATCAATTTTAATGTTCCATTGGCCTTGGAGAACTCATATAGATGCGGCATCATTGGTTTTACTCAAACCTGGCTAAGACAGACACAATTGCTGCATGCATCCAATCATTTATTTGTCCATTGATTCAGCAAACCTGCCAGATATTGGAAACAAAAAGGAAAATAAGGTTGAGTTTAGATCCTCAAAGAATTTGCTGTCTTGTCTCAGAGTCGCTGCGTCAATTTCTTTTGGCTCAATCTCATTGACCTCTGCTGCCCCCACCTTCCTTGTCTGCATGTTCCAAGAAGTACTTGCAGTTCTTGTTGGATGCAGTCAAGCCTTCTTTGCTGACCCTCCCCCACTCCCAACCCCTTCTTTTTTGCCTCTGGGTTTAGCAGTGGCATAAAACTAATTTATAGCTCTTGCCAGGAAGAGGACAAATTTTCATCTCAGCCCGTCATGCGAAAAGCACTAGTACAAATGAATAATTGTTGACCCATGCTACCTATTAGAGATTGTGCTTGGGTCACCTCGTTTGTTGTTTTAACACAAGAAATTAAGGGCTCTGGCAAGGGCTTCCATGGGAACTGAATTGGTAATGAGATAGAACATCGTCTTTGTGGGTGACCTCTCCTGGCGCCATGTTTAGGAGGGAGAGAAGGATGAAGCCTCATTTCCACAACTATCCCATGAGAAAGGCAGACTCTGCCTGTGTCCTTTTTTGATTTTAGGTTCAGGACCATTTCCCCCAGGATCCTTATCCATTAGCATATGCCTGTAAAGAAACTGGAATATGCTGGACCCTGTGTGAAGTGCTGAAGAGGACATGGCCACAGACATTGCTATCTTGGTCTCTTGGAGCTCACCCTGCCTGACACCTGTGAAGCCATGTTTCTTCAATATAAGAGTGTGTGGAGTGATGTAAGCTGCATTCCCCTCAGTGTCAAATGGACGGAGTCATAGGAGAAGGCTTGGATGGGGTTGGCAGGTGACACTTGAAGTAGGTCAGAAACAACAGATGAAATCTGGGTTGTGGAAGAATGAGAGAGCGCTCCTGGAAGATGGGGAACATCTTTAGCTCAGGGAGGAGCTGGTCTTTTCGTGGACTGGGGAGACCTCAGTGGGATAAGGAGAAATAAAGCTGGATAGGGAAGGGGCAATTAGATTATAAGGAGCTTTGAAAGCAAGATGGGAGGAAGAAGGATGGAAGGGGAGTTCACAACACTTGACTGGCTCCATATCCTGGATATGTGAGACCACAATACACAGGTTGTACTGACTGTGGTATGCCTTCTAATATTCGTCACTAAGAATTAGAAGGAAAATTTGTGTGTATAGGGCCTTTCACACACACATATATATAATAATATTGTTACATGATTTGTTCTTATACCATCTCTCTGGTCAAAGACTATTACCTTGAACCATCATTTTAGCATTTTTTAAAAAGTGTTTCCATACCTAGTGTCTCATGTAATCTTGAATACAGGTAAGGTCAAGTGCATTGGCTTCCCAGGCAATAACCTTTGCTAGTTGACATTCTGTATGTTCCGGGCATTGGTCTAGGTCAGCAGATGAAGACACCATGGGCAGCGAGGCTGAGTTTTGATGGGAATGCTGCCTGTCCATGCTGAGCCATTGGAGAACACAGGTCACAGGAGGGGAAAATGCCCTTCACAGAAATTGTGATGTTCACAGGGGAATCAACTAGAACATTATTTACAGAGTAAGAAAGTTCAGTAGAGTGGTAGGGTGAGAGGAGTCCCATTTTTTCTAGCCTCTGGGCCCTGTCTAATATGAGGGAAGTGAGGTTAGTGGGGCAAGATGGGGTGAGGCAGGGAAGGAACTGTTGAGTTAGTTCTTCTTTTAATTTTTAGGGTGCGATCCCTGGACAGAAAGGAGAGTGGGAGAAGCTTTGGGATTTTTAGGATATTCTCAGCAAAGGCATTCATACCTCTATAGACTAGGGAACTATACTTGATATCACTAAGAGCCCCAGCTCATGTCATAGGATAGGCAGTGGGCAAACTCTGGGATAATGCAATATTCTACAACAGAGATCAGAAGACTCGGTGAGGCTTATGAAAGTCCCCAGCTAGTTCCATATCTGCATTCAGCATGCTGGCATTCTAAATTAATATGCATTAGGCAAGCTGAAGAAGACAGAACAAGGAGTCTGAGTGAAAGCAGCCATGGACCATAAAGCCTGCTTGGTAGGGTGAGGGCAAGAGTGCTTTAATCTTCTAAGTAGTCTGAAAGTGAAGGCTGTATTTTGTACAACTTTGTCATGCTTAGGTCACTGGTGCGTATACAACAAGTGATCAAGTAATACCTATTGATATGCCTAAGGCTGGAGTATATAGATTTCGTTGTGTTCCCTCATTCATCCATCCATCAAACTTTGTCAACCCTATTTCATATGCCTATTACTTACAACTCCTTTGTAGAGATATATACAGTTACACATTGAAAACAGATTGATGCCAAAAAAGTAAACTGTGGTTGGAACATTTACAAAAAGAATGATTTTACATATTATGTTTTAAAAAATAGAATCTCTCTATGTATGATTTAGACAAGTTCCTGAAAGATCCTGGTGACAAAATGATAAATAAGACCTAGTGTCTCCTAAAGAGTGTACAGGCTAATGGGAGGTGGCTAGAAAATAGGCAACCAGGTCAGGGCTCAGTGGTGCAGCCTGTAATACCAGCACTTTGGGAGGCCAAGGCGAATGGACTGACTGAGCCTGAGGGTTTGAGACCCACTCGGGCAACATGGCAAGGCCTCGTCTCTACGATAAATCAGAAATTAGCCAGGCATGGTAGCGGGTACCTGTAGTTTCAGATACTTGGAGCGGAAGGATCGCCAGAGCCCAGCAGGTCGAGGCTGCAGTGGCCAGGAGCATGCCTTGCACCCCAGTCTGGGTGACAGAGTGAGATTCCAACTCAAAAAAAAAAAAAGAAAAAGAAAAAGAAAATAGGCAACCACAAGAGATGTGTGTGATAAATGCTGTGATAGAAACAAAAACAGGGTACTATGGGAGCACAGAGGAGAGACAAGAGAAACTGGGCTGGAGAAGGTCTCCTGGAGGAGGTGATAGCTGAGTTGGGACTTGAAGGATAAACGGGAATTATCTTGGCAAAAGGCAGTTCATAGGGAAAAGGAAAGGGCATTCAGGCAGACAAAAAGCAAGGACATGTAGAATTCAACAGCAATGAAAGGTACAAATAGTTCAACAATCCTGGGAGGTCAAAGCAGTCAAGGTTAAGGTGGCTAAGAATGATGAGAAATGTCACAGAAGAGGTCACTGAGCTACGTACGCCCTGCTAAGGGACTTGAGACTTGTCATCAAGGCTTTGGTAGGCCACTCAAGGATTTTAAGTGGGGTGAAAAAGAGATGGACATAAACAAATTTCTCATAAAAAATTGGTAGGTAAGTGGGGTAAGATGTGAATAAGGATTTAAGGTTAGTAGCAGTTGAAATATGCATGTTTTTATCCTATTACCTACAACTCCTTTGTAGAGATACAGTTACACACTGAAAACAAAAAGGTAAACTGTGGTTGGAACTTTTACAGAAAGAATAATCTTATATATCATACTTTAAAAATAGATTATCTTTATGTATGATTTAGGCAAGTTCTTTATTACTGTCATATTGTTACTATATTAATATTGATATATTTTATTATTACTATGTACTACAGCATGGATAAACCCTGAAAACATAATGTTAAGTGAAAGAAGCCAGATTCAAAGACCCTATATTATATGATTCTGTTTATATGAAATGTCCAAAATAGGTAAATCCATAGATACAGAAAGTAGCTTGGTTGCAGGGGGCTGGGAGCAGGTGAGACAGAATTGGCTGCTAATGAATGCAGGGTTTCTTTTGGGGTAACGAAAATATTTTAAAATGAGAGAGTACTGATGGTTGCACAACTCTATGGATATCCTAAAATCAACTGAATTACATACTTTAAAAGGCATGTGAATTGTATTTCAATAAAACTGTTATAAAAATAGCACTAGTCAGAAACTTTCTTAACAAATATACTGGCATCATTTTCAGTGGGCAAACTCTGAAAGTATCACTGAAGTCTGGAACAAATCAAGAATGTTCACTATACTATTATTAATATTTCACGGGAAATTTGGAAAGAAAATGAAATAAAACGTATATAAATTTGGAGTGAAAGAATCAACTGGAAAATTATTATCAAATTTGAAGAATCCAGGAAAGCACAATTTAGTAAATGCAAATTATTAATTTTCATACATTCAAGTAGGAGGTAGTTGTACACATTAAAACTAACACTTAGGAATAAATTTTACAGGAAACATTCACAAACTATATTAAAAAAAAAGCTTAAAATGTCACTGAAGAACACCAAGAAATAATTGAGTTAATACAAGCATAACATATTCAATAGGATGGGCTTTTAAATATGTTGACATTCTCTAAATTTATTTTTATTTATGTATTTATTTATTTATTTTTGAGTTGGAGTCTTACTCTGTAGCCCAGACGGGAGTGCAGTGGCACGCTTCCGGCCACCACAGCCTCGACCTGCTGGGCTCCAGTGATTCTTCTGCCTCAGCCTTCCAAGTGGCCAGAACTACAGGTGTGTGCTCACGCCCGGCTAATTTTTTTGATTTATTGTAGAGACGAGGTCTCCCCAAGTTGCCCGGGTGGGTCTCGAACCTGCAGGCTCAGGCAATCCACTCACCTCGGTCTCCCGAAGTGCTGGGATTACAGGCTGAGCCACCAAGCCCAACCACACATTCTCTAAATTTAACAAGATCATAATAAATATACAATTTATTTGCACACACCTAAACAAGTGATTTTAAAAGTTTGTGTGAAAAAATAAATATACGAGTATAGTCAGAATATTACTGAAAAATGACTAGTTGTGAAGCAGATTATCCAACAAATTTGTGAAACATCAGATAAAGTTACAGCATTAAAACAGAGTGATTCTGGTGCATGAGGAAACAAAGCAGATTAAGGGGACAGCACCAAAAAACCCAAATGGGCCTATTCATTAGATTTCATAGAGCAGAAAGTTTAGCATTGGACATTATTAGAGAAAAGACTCTTCCAATCCTCCTACTGAGTATTATGATCTGCATCCCCCTTCATCCAGAGGGGCATAGAAGTGAACCAAGAGAGAAAGACCTAGAAAAGACTCTGTGTTTATGAAGAAGTCAGGACACAGCAGCAACCCGCTGAGACCCATAGAGACCAGATGGCAGCAAGGACTCTCAATGAGTCAATATGGAAAGACGACAATAGCTAGAAAGAATACCCACCAAATCCAACCATTGCCCAACAAATCCAAACACTGACAGTACATATGCCCAGTAGTGTATCAGCTCATTGTGAGTTGATTGTCAAACACAGTCATTATTAAAATTAAAAGACATAAACTTACCATTAAATAACTTCTATTAAAAATATAGGTAATAAATACTCAAAACTCATTACTTCCTAATTATTTAACTATATCCTACTATTATGTATGTTCTTGAGGTTATCTACATACCTATACATCTATATTTGTATCTGTATCTGTATGGTGGAAATACTAAAAATGGTAAGCATCTCTTCCCAGCTTCATATACAATGATGTCATGTTGGTAGCTTGAAATTAGCCATGGTGGAAGCATTTATACAACGGAAATTGGCGAATGCTACAAATCAGGGCTGGATTTCCTGTTTTGTTGATTTTCTAGAATAGACTGAAGAAAGTGATGGAGAAAATGTTAAAAGGCAAATTAAACTTAAAAGTGTGCTGGGTATATAGCGTTACTTTGTGTTAAACAGCACAAAAAATTGAGGAAATTATTTTCAGTTTTCTAAAACTATTATCTGATTCCCCAAAGAAATCATTCATGTCATTGAGCAGTAAGTGATAATTTGACGTCCATATTTGTTATTTCACTTTTATCTTGTTAACATTAAATAAAATATCAACCAACATTCATACTGAAATCACACACATTCATCAATGATGTGATGACTTCTTTGCTGTACTGGATAATCATTATACTCTGATGTAGTCAAATGATGATGAACTGCCAATTGTAGGTTGGCTATAGATACAAAAGTTCAACAAGTTTTGTGAAGTTTAAAATAGATAATACTGCATATCTTATTATTATTTATAAATTGTATTACTTTTTTTTGTAGAGATGGGGTCTTGCTACGTTTTCAAGGCTGATCTTGAACTCCCGTCCTCAAAAGATCCTCCTGCCTCAGCCTCCCAAGTACTGGGATTATAGGCATGAACTACTGCACCCCGCCACATTCTTTGTATCAGTAAAATTTAGAACTAGCTTACATCCATATAAACACATACACTGTTCTTCCAGAGAGCCAGTTGCTAAACATCTACCAGAATATCACTTCATAGGCCCCTCTAAGTTGAACTTAGATTCAACTCTGGGCAAAGTAGGGAATCTCCAGCTTGGCTGAGATTAGGTTTTCATTCTTAATGAAATGGGAACCCAAAGTATATATTAAATTCAGTTCTAGAAAAAAGAATGTTACATTTATTGCACATTTTAAGTTATGAATATGCTTAAGATTCGTAGCCATTTCTCATCGAACAGAGCTTAGTTGAGCAAGGAGGCGCTGAGGCCTCTGTCTTTGCCTTCAGCAGTGAGTCTCACATGGTAAATGAGTGGGCATCCAACCCTGTTGTTATAATATTGATGGTCCCTGCCTGGTCCTGACTCATAAGAGAAGTTGATGTGGGTCAATGAGTCCTGAAGTGGACATAAATCCTGAGGCTGCCCTGCATACCCTCTGACCTTTTAGCGGCTACTGCCTTATAGTAATTGGCTGAGATGCTGGGAGCTATGGTGGGGGGAATGAGCATGTTAGGGGCTCCATAGAACTGAGACCTTTAAATGGACCTCATAATTCTTGTTCCACACTTAAAGTTACATCAGAAATTTATAGACTATGGTTTGGAAATTATTGCAAGCCCTAGACATGTTTTTGTGCCCACATATCCACAAAATCAGAATCTCTGGACATTGTAACAGATGCCCCAGCTAAATTGTGTGTACCCACTAGAGACTGAGAGGCTGTGCCTCATGGAGAAAGTGCCAGGGCAGAATCATTTGCTTTGTACTGTAAGGAAAGCTTTAGTCAAGAGTATCAGTAATGTGAGACATCTTCCCCTAGCCTGGCCAAGACTCAAATCAGAGAATGCTGGGCTAGAAAGTCCCTAGATGGCTTACTTAAGAAGGCTCTACCTCTGTACTGACACTGTCAAATATTTACACTATATTGCCTTTTTTAAAAAAAACCAAGGGCTGAGCATGGTGGTTCACGCCTGTAATCCCAACACTTAGGAAGGCTGAAGTGAGAGGTTTGCTTGAGATCAGGAGTTTGAGGCCAGCCTGGGCAACTCTTCTCTACAAAAAATTAGCTGGACATGGTAGTGCATGCCTGTAGTCCCAGCTACTGGGGAGGCTGAGGTAGAAGAATCGCCTGAATCGAGGTCGAGGCCGCAGTGATCGTGCCACTGCCCTCTAGCCTGGGGAACAGGGTGAGACTCTGACACAAAACAAACAAGCAAACAATAAAATAAAATGGAGAGGTGAAAACTATATTTGTATAATGTGATTTAATGCTCTTATAAAAAATACAATAAAATGTATCGCATTTAAAAATTATGGAAAGCACAAACACCAGATAATGGTGTTTCTGGATGAGATTATAGGCAACTTTTTTCTTAGTGAGTTTCCACCATACAAATGCATGTACAGAGCACGTGCTACTTTTATAATTTAAAAATAAGTGTTATTTTAATTTGTAGTTAAGGGGGAGATAAAACAAAAGAAACAAAGCAAAAACCAAACTAAATCAAACCAAAAAAAATCCTTAGAATGTCTTGTGGCAGCCTGGGCCAAGGAGGGTCACGTTGCCATGGGCTCCCTATCTGAACTAGTCCTGACACACAGCTCCCCAAGTTCAAGTTCCTAAAGCAGCTGTGAGTCCTGGGGCAGCAAGCTAAAGTCACAACAGGGCCGGTAGCCTGAGCTCTCCGCCCTCCCCCAAGAGACACCAGAATCCTAAGGACGCTCAACCCCACCTCGACTTTCCAAAGGGGCTGAGAGACAAGTGGTCCAGCCCTATCCTTCATGCACCAGGGATGCTCCATAATGGCTAGTCGGTTGGATGGATGGATGAAGTTCTGCTTAGCACCAGTGCCTGAGTGAGGAATAGTCTGCACCAGACGCTCACATATATCTTGACTCTTGCATGCGCTGTTGTCGGGCTGATATAGTGCTGCTGCAAACCACTCTGGATACTTAAAATCCAGGAGGCATTTTTCAAACTCTGGTACCAGCAGCTGGTGTTTGGTGGCTTATATATGGCGGTATTGATGTGTCCCAGAATTGGAGCAAATCATCCTCTGGAAATAGAAAAATGCTGTGACAGGGTCCCATGTAGGACCGGAATTTTAGGCCAGTGCATTTGCCTGGGGCTGGTTGGCTTCTCCATTCCTAGGCTTGGAGTCAGAGGCAGAGCCTTAGAGAAACAACATGCTGCTGTACTGGTGTGACTGATGGGAATCTAGAATTGATATCTACAAGAATGACTCATTGGAGTAAATTCTACTGCTAAAGTTGGGTTTTGTGTTGTCACTGCTGGTCAGTTACAGTCAACTCTAGAGATATAACAGGGCAAACTTTCCCCAGCCCTCTGGTTCAATGTCTCCATGGATCTTTTAGTTAGAGTGAGGGTCTGTAATCACAGTGCCTGAAAGGGCCTGGGATGAACTTTCCTGTTCCAGAAATCAGGTACAGAATCAGAAAAAAAGAAAAGATACAGCTTACATACTCATATCTTTTGTTGGCTTACATGGGAATATGGTTGAAGGATTGTTCTAGCATGTCTGAGAGAGGCAAAAGAGGGAAGAGACTAAGAGAATGAGCTTTGGAAACCTGGGGTTGAGTTCCAGTTCAGCCACTGATTTGCTGTGCAACCTGGAGGAAGTTAATTTACCTCTCTGAGCTTCTTTTGTAAAATTAGAACAATAATAGAACTTCTGTCACAAAATAATCCCAAGAATGAAAAGAGAGTTTTGTGTAAAACCTTAGCACGCTGCCTGGGACTAGTATTTGGTAATCAATGGTGTGACAGTGATGATAATGATCGTGATTCTTCTCTGAACTGAGGCAGGACTAGTTGGAGCAGGGTGAAATGTGGTAGTATCGATACCCTGACCATAATGGGAGCAATGAACATTTCCCAACAGAAATGTTTTCAGCCTAAGTAGATTTTTAAAACTCTGTAATAGGACTTCGTTGATAGGTAATAGGACATTCTAAAAAAAAGTACTTTTAATGATCTCTTAATGAAGCCAACCGGGTGACATTTTCTTTGCATCACAGGAAACCATTTTGGGATCCAATACTAGGAAGTCAGAATGCAGGGCAGGAGACTCCTGCCTTCCTCATTACTCAATCCAATTTCTCTTTCCAAGTGTCCCCAGTCAGGCTTCTGGAGTTTACTGCTGTTGGGTCTCATTTCTGCTCCTTGGGTACATTCACCTCCCTGATCTAGGGACTGGAGATCATCTTGGGGAAAGGGTCTCCCAAAGTGAAGGAGATCCTGTCTCTGGGAAACCAGAGAAGCTTTAGCCTGGTCCAGCTAGGAGAAGGGCTTAGCCCTGACCAGCCCCTGCCCTGGAAACCCAAGGGAAGACTCCCTTTGAACGTTTGAAGACTCCAGCCACATTCTCCCGATGCACTCCTTTGAGCCCAAGGCCAGTTATCCAAAGGACACTTCCCAGTCCCGGTGGAGATGGGAAAGAAACAAGTGAGTGACTGTTGGAACAGACCTAGGAAATTCTGAGGATGAGTGTCCAGTGGATCCCCAGGCTGTGTGAAGCAGAAACAGCCCGAGGATTGATAATGCAGGGCCAAGCCTAGTCATATGTCCCAAGTTTTCCCGTTTTCATGGGCATCCACTTACACCATCTCATTTCATTCTCACGCAAACCCAGAAGAGGGGACAGACAAATCCTATGAGCCCATATCATGGACAAGGAAACAGAGTCAGAGAGGTTACATGACTGGCTCAAGGTTCCATGGCTAGGACACGACAGGATGTGGTCCAGTTCCTAGTTTAGACTCCTTTTTTTTCTTTCGCCTGAAAGAGGTTAAAAACAGTGTCTGCTGAAGAGTTTTCCCCCAAGGACTCAAGG
>CAUYQG010206441.1:0-10288 GCA_963574415.1 Tarsius wallacei | reverse complement strand
ATTTTTAAGCAGGAAAAGTAAAATGCAACCAATAATGTTCTGCTTGTGATGGAATTTCAGGGAAAATTCTCTTATTTTCCAAAGACAAACACATAGGTAGTCCCATCAATCTATCTTATCAGACCCGATGTCCTATTAACCCCCAAAACTCTGGTATTAGTTGAATACATATTATTAATTTCATAGTAAAACCAATATGAAGATGTGGTGATAAGAAGAAATCATTATGTTCTCTCAGGTAAGCCGTTTGCATCCTTACTACTGATATCTGTCTCCTGAGTATCTGTTGGCCTTCATCAGTTCTGCCACTTTGAAATGAATTAGGGGCCAGTGCATATCTTTATGATCTCAAGACAAGGACATAATTTTTTAGAAAAAAATTTTGAAAAAGGAGAAAACTCCAGAAGACTGATATGCATGCTCCTACCACTTCCCTCCTGAAATCACCCCAAACCTAGCTCTATATCTGATTGGGTTGGAGAGGCTAGGTCCCATCATACAGATGATGTCATGCTGTGATGGGAGCCAGGAGATCTGAGCCCCTGTCCCACCTGTACTGCAGTGTAACCATGGGCAACCCCTTCACTCCCACTATTCTACATTTCCTTATCTGGCAATCTCTGGTTTGGCTTGACTAATATTTAACAAGGGTGACTCTGTAAAGAGTCCTAAAAATATCAACCAACCATGAGGACCCATCCTAACATTCTATCATCAAACTCTAAAAGGTATTGCATCTGTTCCCATTTTCCCTCCTTCCTTCCTGTTACATTGAGCAGCTCTCCCTGCACTTAAGGCCTGCTGCTTCACCTAGCCAACCCCTTCTATCTTCTAGGACAATGATTCTTAGCCATGGCTGCATTTCCAAATATCTGAATTCCCTAGAAAGTTTTTTATTAAACACTCATACATAATGTCCTGTGTCCCAACCTCCCTCCAGAAGGGAATTCTGAGAGGTAGGAATAGAAGCTGGGGCAGAGAGAAGTTACTAGAACCTGAAACTAGGGAGAACTTAGCTGAAGATAGGGAGCCAGGGGCAGAAACACTGCCTCACTTTCCTTCCTTCCTCTAATCTCCTGCTTTGACTAAGTCCAACAAGAAGCCAGGGGTGGACTAGAGGAGGCAGCCTCCTGGGACACAGAGTAGGTGGAGAGGGCAGAGAGTCGACTGGCAGCAAATAGAAGATGCTGAACACAGTTGGCATGAATTGTGTTACTTTTTATATTAGTGAATACCTTCAGTATGCTGAAAACATTTTAAAAATCTCTCTCTAGTGGTGTTAGACTGCCTTGCACAAAAACACCAGAACCTAATATGGCCACCTGCTCTGCCTCCCACCCCATCCTCCAGCCTCAGCCGGGGCTGTCTCCATGGTTCTCTTTTGCCATGGGGCTCCTGTGTGGGCCTGTGCACTTCCCATCCATTCCTGCCCTTGGGGTTTCTGTGCATACTGTTCCACTAGCGTGACATACCCATTAGCATGACATACTTCTCACCTGTCTTTGCTCAGTCAACCTTTATTTAAATCCCAGGCCCCCACCTAAATGTCTCCCTCAAAGAAGCCTTCCCTGTTGCCCCAGACCACTAAAGTCCATCTGGTATACACATCCAGTACGTGTGCTTCTCCTTGCTAATTGCACTTTAATGGTTTATTTATGAAATCACCAGCACTGGCAGCATGCGCCCAATAGCCATGATCTCTTTGGGTTCTGGGTTCAGAGACAAAATAAGAAACCTGACTTGATTTGTCATGCAGCATCTGTTGCCCCAATGGAGACCAACCCTATGTTCAAGCCTTGCTGAGAGACAGACAATGGCAATTGCTTTGGAACCAACCCCCAATATTAAAATAGCTTGTCCAGCTTTCTCCACCTCATTGTTGCAACAAAAAGATGCTTATTTAATCCCACGGCTTCAGTGCCTTCTAGAATCCAGGCCTACGTCTGTGTACCAGCAATGCAGCATGGAGCTTGGAAGGTCTGAAGTTACTGCAGCAAAGCTTACCTATCGGAGAATGTAAGTTCCCATCAGAAGGTGGAGTGACATGGCTCTGGAATTCCAGAAGGAATTAGGATGCAGACTAAACAGAATCAACAGCAAAGCCAGATGTGGACATCTTCCCTAAATTTTTCTCTGCCAGAAGGTGATCCTATGTGAGGCCACAAAAAAGAAAAGTATGCTGTCCTTCACTACAATTCTGCTTGCATATTATGCATGAGTGTGGTTAATATTAGGTCTCTGAGCACCAGCTTTCTGCAGCTTTAGCCAGTCTATGTATTTGAGCAATTTGGAGCCTGGGCCTTCCTCCTAAGAAGGTAGCAGATTTACATCCATATCTCTAGAGTCTAGCATAGTGCCTGATTCACAGCTGGTGGTTGACTGACTTACCAAAATACAGTCTGTGGTTAGGCACTGAGCCCAGCAAGGTGTCAATTGAATGGAAGCCAGAATCCAGGCAGAGCAACGAAAACAACCTCAGGTCAGTAACAAAGCACGTCCTGTCAAAGGCAAATGAGAGGTCTGAGGACACAATTACAGTTTAAATCCAATGAAGTAGTAGGGGAAGCGTGACCTAGGGTAGTGTCATGAAACTGAACCAGAGGGCCAGAAACAGCCAGAGGCTCTGACATCCCATCTCGGCATTCTTGGAGACAAACTAGCTGTGGAGCTGAGGAGGTGGAGCAGCCCGGAGCTGCGTGATGTCCTCTTGTGGCTTCCTGGATTCCTCACGCCACTGGCCCTTTCTGGTGCTGGGAACATGACACGATCCACATCTGAGCATTGATCCACAGAGGTCAGGGGCTGCCACAGGAAAGAGCCACCGGCCTACAGAACAGTAATTCTCCTTGAAAGTTACAGATGCAATACCCAATTTTTGTACAAAATGTAGAAAAGAACAAAGAAAATGATGATTATTCAAATTACTCCACAACTATAATTACTGCTAACAACTTGTGCTTTGTATCCACATCTCTTTTTCTTAAAAATTGGAGTGTGTGTTCTGTGTGTGTGTGTGCTGCATGTGGTATGTGTTGTGTGTCATATGTTGTGTGTGTTGCAAACCAGTGTCGCAGGTGATGTGTGGTTTTGTGTTCTATGTGCATTGGGTTTAAGTGTGCATATGGTGGGTATGTGTGTTATGGATGTTTGGTGTGAATGTATGTGCATGGTGTGCATGTTGTGTCACCTATGGCATGTGTTATTTGCATCGTGTGTGCTGTGTGTGAGTATGGGTACATATTACATGTGTTATATGTACCATGTTTGTGTCATGTGTTTATGCATTACCTATGTATTATTTTTGTGTCTGTGCATTGTGTGTTCTGTGCAAGAGTGTGGGAGGTGGGAGTTGTGTGTCTTTGATGTGTATAGGCTGTGTGCAAGTGTGAGCAGGCCAATGAGAATGATATCATTCCCATCCCAGAATCAAGCCAGTTTTAATGGCAAATAATATGGAGTTCCAGGTACCAAATTGATATAGACTTCCTGTGAAACTAAATTTAAAAGGAAGTATTTCAATAAAAATATCAAATGAATAATTGCACAAATGTTGTATGAAACATGGGAAAATTATGTAGGAGGAACTTCGCGAAACACTGCTAGAGGAATTTTAAATCTGTCTCCATGACTCAGTGACATAAATTCTGAATTTTTATTTGAGAAATTTAAGATCTATGACAGAATGTTGCTATAAACATAAATAAATAAGAAGGACAGAATTGAAGAAGCCAAGCACTTCCCACCCTCTGACGAGCCAAGTTCAGATCTGGATCACCCTGTCACCTTCTGTATTTTTATTTGAGAAATTTAAGCTCTATGATAGAAAGTTACTGTAAATAAAGATAAATAAGAAAGACAGAACTAGAGACGTCAAGCACCTCCTGCCCTCTGACAAGCCAAGTCCAGATCCAGATCACCCTGTCACCTCCGGCAAGTAGCCCTCAAGGCCACACCTGACACAGATGTGGCATCATGGTGCTTTGTGGATGACTCATACCCTGGCCACCTACTCTGCCCAGTGGCATTTGGTGAGAGGCCGGGGTCAGCCAGCCTTCTCCCAGGTAAAAGACCTGCCTCCTCTGTTTTGGCCAAGTCTCTCTACCTTGATACACAGACTGAATAGATGGTCCAGGGATGTGAGTGAGGCCCATCGCAGCCAGGACCCCAGTGTGAACCTGAGGTGCCTCTACTGTGACTGAGTGGCACTGACAAAACACAAAATGGTGGTGTCCTCCCGGCCCTTTCTCTGACTTCTGTGACTGTCATCATCAAGATGGCATGGCAAACATTTTACACTGTGTCAGGCAATTGACATTTTGCTTTTATTTACATTCATGAATTTTTTCCTGGACAAACCTGTGCAGGAGATACAATTATTTTCCCAAACCAGGAACCACATGTGTCTCAGGAGAGCTAAGGTGGTGAGCAATGCCCCAGGGGACTTCAGGTATCTGGAGAGTTAAGTCATATTGGTCATCTTTGAGATACTGGTGCTTTCATTAACCAGGCAATGAAGCCTAGCATCACATGGATATTAAGGGACAGAGCTGGCATTAACCACACTTGCTGTATCAAGACTGCCTGCAGTAGGTGTGGTCTCCAGGTGTTACCCCCACCCCACCCTTCCCAATGTCACTCAGCCCTCATCCCCCGGGGTCTTCCAGCCAAAGACCCTGCTCCATAGAGACACCCACTCCCAAGCACTCCCCCTGGAGATCTCAGTGAGGGCCTCACCTTTCCAGGCAAGGAGTAATTTCTCTCTGAGATAGGCAGGGAACATAATGAATGAATAAGACCTTAAGGAAAAAAGAGAGCATACCATATTTTTCTTTCTTTCTTTCTTTCTTTTTTTTTGAGTTGGAGTCTCATTCTGTCGCCCAGACTGGAGTGCAGTGGCCGCTCCCGGCCACCACAGCCTCGACCTGCTGGGCTCCAGCGATCCTTCCGCCTCAGCCTTCTAAGTAGTTGGAACTACAGGCGTGCGCTACCATGCCCGGCTAATTTTTTGATTTATTGTAGAGATGAGGTCTCGCAAAGTTGCCCAGGTGGATCTCGAACCCTCGGGCTCAGGCAATCCACTCACTTCAGCCTCCCAAGGCGCGGAATTACAGGCTGAGCCACTGAGCCCGGCTTATTTTTCTTTCTTTTGAGATAAAAATAACATGCTTGCACATCAGAATCTCCTGTGACAGAGCTAATGTCCAGGAGCCAAATGAGAAAAAAAGCATCCTCCTCTCTCTAATGTGAACATAACAGCGGGCCCCTCTGATGATCAAAGAGCCAAAAAAAAAAAGAAAAGAAAAAAAAAACCTGACAAGTGACAGTACACATTGAGCCCTATGAGAGTTCTGCAGGAAAATCTTTCTTTTGTTTCATTTTATTCCTATTTGTTAAATACAGCTGGAAAATATCTGTAAAAATTAACCTAAAGCTTAATGGCTTATGTAAGAACGCCTTAATAAAAATATGTTGGCAAGGTTATTGAACTGTACAATTAAACCCCTCCCACTCGATACTTTTCAGTCTAATTTCTATCTAAAACTTATTCAGCAAACCAAAATGCCAGTGCTCTCCTTCAATTTCCACTTCTTTGAACCTGCTAATTTACAGATAAAGAAGGATTTATTTGTGTTATTAGCTACATGCAACCTCTTGTTGAAAAAGTAGTATTAAATACTGAAATCCTGAGATGCCTGGAGATTCTCCAAATATCTGAAGGATGACTTTGATTTTTTTTCTGCAAGTTGTGTTTGATTTACATCAATTTGGTCCTCCATATAAGGTATCATATAACAGGAATGCTAATAACCCAGAAATAGCCTCATTAAAAGAAACAGCATATCAGTCTAAACAGAATGAGCTCTAAGCAGAAAAATTAGTGACCTGGAAAGTAGCAGGAAGAGGTAATAGCAGTACCAAGAAAAAAATACATTCCTGTTAGCAAGTCAAAGGGGAAATCACCAGCAATAAAGTAAAAATACAATAGAAGCAGAAGCAGAACATTTTTGTAATGTTTTTAATCCTGTAACATGCAATTTATTCCATCCCCTCTCTGCCACAGTCAAAAATCATCTCTGAAGTCATGCATGTTTTCCTTATAGACTCAGACATGAAGAGACCCACTCCAGCCTGGTCTTGTATCAGATGTGCCGACTGTGCCTCTAAGGTCAGGTGGTTTCCTGGGCTGAATGTCCTGCCATTGTGAACAGTTTCCCAGGTGGGTGAGTCCCTCTTTCACCAGAGCTAGCCTGGTCCCAGCTAATTCCAGGCTTTTTTCTCCCTGGTTTGAAGACATAATCTGCTCTATCCTATGGCACAAACCATCACGGCAACAAAGTACACTTCTATTGACTCCAAGGTCCCCTACCTCTATCCCCAACTTAGGGGCATTTTGAAAATACAGAGTTTGCCAAGGAATGACTGTTTCTACGAAGTCTCATATATATGGTTTGGTTATTTTTTTTAAAAGGCAAGAAAGTAGTAACAGTTGAGGGAGGCCATTTTTAATGGCCAAAAGCAGCAGAAAGAGAAAATAAAGGCATTGTCCTTGAGCTTCTGGTACCTGGAGTGTCTGGCTAGCCATCGGAGATCTTAAAAGACTGCATTCAAATGCTGCCCAGCTCCTGAGCCCATAGAGTGGCCCTTAAATGAAGAAATATAGCTAAACTTTAAATTTATATAGGTGTTTTTATACAGCATGTTAAGAATGGGATTGTAGTTGTGTCAATGAGAACCTTCTGATTAGCTCTAACTCAAATTTTCTACTGGCCATTCCTGAAAAGCCACTACACAGAAGCCAGTTCTTAGAACTGGTTCAGAACAGTTCTCAGAAGCCAGGGACCCTACTTTTGAGAAATCCCTGAAGCAGGAGACACAGGAGCCCAAGTCCTTGCTCAACCCAGGAAGGGGATCAGAAAGCAGGAACTAAGAGCCTAGCAGACCCAGGAAAGAGGCTGAACCCTCAGCTCCAGATGACCCACATCAGGGCCACCTCCAGGACTTTGGGGATCAGGGCCTCCTTGGGTCATTCAGTCTGTGTTGTTCTTCTCCACCCCCATCCCTTCTCCAGTATCTGAGTTCATCAGAGTTCAGGTGTGGAACTCTGAGTGGGAAGGTCTGATACTGAGCTGAGGTATGAAGGGAGACTCATACTCTATGAAGAAGCCTGGCAGGCTGTCTGGCACTTCCTGCCCCAGGCTTTTTGCCATCTTGCTAATCCTCATGACATCACACCTCCAGATGGTCATGTGACCACAATACTATGTGGCCTGGACCACTAGGTCCACACAGTACTTCTGGTTTTGAACCCGCACTCCACTTCCTTTCCCAAATGAGCCCTCTGATCCAGCCTTTGCCTTCCCACAGGAGCCAAGCTCATCTCTACTTGCAGACCTTTATCCTCATGACCTTCCCAACACCTCCCACCCCCAGTCCTCTTTCCTCCCTTCCCATCCTAACCTACACAATGCTCAAGTCCCAGCTCTCTTCTTTGTCCTGATGACTGAGGGCAACCGTGCTCTCTGCCACTTCCAGCATCACCTGGCCTAACCCCAGAATCTCGTGATCCCTCCCCTTTTGTTTGACTTTTGTTCTTTAACTATTCTGGAATGGCAACTAAAGCAAATGCTCTTTCTCTAGAACACACAGGCTCTTGCAGGCCTAGCAGAGAGTTCAGCGAAGGGGAATTGATAAGTACACTGGCCAAGGGAGGGGGGGAAAGGAGTCACTGTTGCCATGTCACTGTCGCCAAATCATGATTTTTATGTGAAATCTTCTGGAGTTGGCAACCAATATGACCACAACTTTCAGCATGAGTCAGGCAGTCTGCTGGTGGCATCCCAGCTGGGACCTGGAGGCTATATGTATCACACTCCCCAGGTGGTAGTGAGTGACTCCCTAGGGCAACCAGGCACCCACCTCTTCTACAGCCCACCTGGCTGTGGCCCAGATATGGGAAGATGGCGCAGGCCAAGGAAAGCTGCAGGTCTTCCTCCTCATCTCCCACTAGAAGATGAGGTTTCTGCCCTAGGCTCCCACCTGTTTGTGGGCGGGGCCATCCTGGCTTTCCTCACAACATCATTAAGGCAAAGAAGACAAACTTAAAGTGTTTCATTCGGCTCGGTGAGGATTGTCAGAGTCCTAAGAGCTTCTTAAGCAGATTCGTTCCAAGCCATTTGGGCCCTTTCTATAAATAAAGCATTAGACAATTTCAGAGAAGCATATTTATTTACCTGATAGATCACAGCAGCTCCTTCGGCATCTTTAGCCCTGTTGGGTGATCTTCAAGCACTTAGCTCCCTCTCACCTAGTTAGGCCCCTTTCTGGGCAGCAAAAATGGAGTTTAACTCCTTGTATGAGCAGGCGCCTGACAGGAGGCCCTCCTCCTCACCGTGGGCTTGCTCTGATCCGAGCTATTAACACAGAGGCGGCGGCAGATGCCAAGTGGAAATTATTAATAAGCAGTGTCTGGAGGACTCCAAGCCAGCACAAACATTTCTAAAGTGTCTAAAGGAAAGGGGAGGAAGTGGGGGGGCTGTTGTGTTTTTCTCAAAACAGCAGGAGAAAAGAAAAGAGGAACTAGCTGAGGGAGACAAGTGATGGCAAAGGAAACAATTCTCCTCTCTCTGGGTTTCACCTAATCTGTTTGGCCTAGGTATCACATGCTTTTCTGGGTTCAAATGGTGCGGAGGAAGTTCCTATCCTAGGCTTTCTCAGCCTCAGCACGACTGATATCTGGGAGCTGGATCATTCTTGTCGGGCCGATATGTGTATCATAAGATGCTTTGTACATCCCTGGCCTCTACACACAGGATCCCAGTAGCAGCCTCTTCTCCAGGTGTGACACCATAATGTCTCCATTGACAAATGTCCCTTGGAAAGAAGAATCATCCCTGGTTGAGAACCACTAAATTAGACATAGAGTTGTACTTGAGAATTAGTGCAGAAAAAAAATAGGAGAGAGTCTTCCTGAGATCCAATGCCAGCTCTACTTCTTCCAGGGTGACCCGGGTCAAATTACTCCCAATTTTTTCACCTAAAAAACAGGATTATACTTACCATGCCAACCACATAAGATTTTTGTGAGAGTTTAAATATTATTCATATAATGTCCTTACCACAAAGCTTGACACATTATCCAAAATTAAAAATCACTTATTATCATTGTAGTTGTTGCTGCTGCTGTTTATTATTATTATTATTATTATTATCATTATTATTTTGACTCAGGGTCTCATTCTGTTGCCCAGGCTGCAGTGCACCACGGCTCACCGCAGCCTCAAACTCCTGGGCTCAGGCAATCCTTCTACCACAGCCTCCTGAGTAGCTGGGACTACAGGCATGTACCACCATGCCCAACTGATTTTTGTAGAGACAATGTCTTACTATGTTGCCTGGGTTGGCCTCAAACTCCTGGGCTCAAGCAATCTACCTGCCTTGGGCTCACAAAGTGCTGGGATTACAGGTGTGAGTCACCACTCTCAGGCTATTACTGTAATTACTTTCATCAGCCTATGCAAAACGGTCTCCATCACAACCTAATACACTTGAGGGTTCCATTCCCCAAAATTATATCCCAGGAATGCCTGAGACATACCCTTAGGTTACTTGCATCAGTCTTGATTGGTTGTAAGTGACTAGAAGCAACAGAAGAGGAATGTCTCAGAATACCGAAGGCAGCCCCAGATTCCAACATCAAGAGAGAAGGCCATAGAACTAGGCTCTGCAAAGAAGAGACAAAACCAGTGCAAATCTGGGAACTTGGTCACAAGGACTGAGCCATGCTGCTGCAAAGCATGACCTCTGGAATTTATGAGTGCCAGTCTTTTTTTCTTTTCTTTTCTTTAATTTCTATCCTCACACCACCCTCAAGATTCAAAGTTCCAGGGGAGAATGTGATTGGCTAGACTGGCAGCCCATGCTCAGCCCTGACCTGCACAGGCAGCAGGGCACCTTAGTTGACAGGTCTACTAAGCCGGTGTCCCATGTAGAAAGAGAAAGGATCTCTCCTAAGAGGAAATTGGAGTGTTGTTATCCCATCTAAAGGAAGAGGACACTGGGAATTGTGGGGTGACAAAAGCAATACCATACTTCTGTACCCTAAAATTTCCCCCCTCATCTTTGCTGGGGCAATAGGTGTATATTACTTTAGCACAGGGAGCAGAAATATTCCACCTGATCAGTATTCACCTTACATTTCACCACAAGTCCCCAAATAAGACTTCCATCCCTTTGACTGGTGTGACAACCCAATAAAAGAAGGCCACAGTCAGAAAAGATGCAGGTGATA
>CAUYQG010206439.1:0-15790 GCA_963574415.1 Tarsius wallacei | reverse complement strand
TGAGTTGGAGTCTCACTCTGTCACCCAGACTGGAGTGCAGCGGCCGCTCCCGGCCACTGCAGCCTCGACCTGCTGGGCTCCGGCGATCCTTCCGCCTCAGCCTTCCAAGTAGCTGAAACTACAGGCGTGCGCTACCATGCCTGGCTGATTTTTTGATTTTATTGTAGAGATGAGGTCTCGTTTGCCCAGGCAGGTCTCGAACCTGTGGGCTCAGGCAATCCACTCACCTCAGCCTTCCAAAGCCACGGGATTACAGGCTGAGCCACCGAGCCTGGCTGACATATATGTTTATATGTTCTATATCGTTCTTGTTTGGTTGAACTTTTATTATTATAAAATGCCCTTTTTTCTCTCTAGTAACAAATTTTGCCTCAACATCTATTTTGTCCAACATTAGTAAATCTAACTCTTTTTTGGTTACTGCTTGCATAATGTATCTTTTTTTGTATCTATTTATTACTTAAACTTTTTGTGCCGTTGTATCCAAAGTGTGTTTCTTGTATAGTATATAGATGGATTATAATTTTTTAAATCAAATCAATTTTTAAAATCAACACTTTTTAATTGGTGATTTTGATCTATTTACATTTGATTCGATTAGTGATAAAATGGGATTTATTTCTGCCATGTGATCTTTGTTTTCTATATGTCTTATATGTTTCATTCTTCTCTATTTTTCTATTAATGTTTTTCTTTATGTTTAATAGATATTTTCTAGTAAATCATTTTAAATTTTGTCTTTCTGTATACTATTTTAAAGTTATTTTCTTATTGGTTGCACCAGAGATAACAATTAGCATTTTTAATTTATAACAATTTTGATTAATGCTAACTTAATTTCAATTACATATAATTTTTTTTACTCCTATATGGCCCAGTTATCCCTTTCCCCCCTTTCTCCTTTATTTTATTAACAGTGCACAAATTACAACTTTAGACACCATGGACATCAACACAGATTTATCATTATTTCTTAAATCTTTGCCATATAAGTCAGATAGGCAAATAAGAGTTAGAAACAAAACTTATGTTTGCAGTGTATTTCATATGGCCTTACATTTTTGCCTCTACTTGTGCTCTTTACTTCTTCATGTGGATTGGAGTTACTCTCTAGTGTTCTTTCATTTCTGCCTGAAGGATTCCTTTTAGAATTTCTCATAGAGCAGGCCTGCCAACAACACATTATTTTAGCTTTTGTTTCCTGAAGATATCTTAGTTTATGCTTCATATTTGAAGGGTAGTTTAGCTGCACGTAGAATGCTTGATTAACTGATTTTCTTTTAACACATTGCATATTATTCCATCTCCTCCTGGCCTCTATGATTGCTGATAAGAAGTCATTAGTTAATCTTACCAATGATCCCTTGTAAGTGATGAGTCATTTTTCTCTTTCTGCTTTCAATATTTTCCGTTTTTCTTTTGATAGTTTGACTACAATGTGTCTAGCTATTGATCTCTTTGTGTTTATTCTATTTGAAATGTATTAATTTTTTAATATTTCCCATCAAATCTGAGAAGTTTTTGGCCTTTTTTTAAAAAATATTAATTTTAATGCAACTTCTATTAAGTATCTCTTGATTCATCTGATAATGTCCACAGGCCTCTGAAACTCTGTATCTTATTTTTTTTCCAATCTGTTTTCTTCTGAGTAAATAATCTCAGTTGACTTATCCTTATGATTCCTTTTTTTGTTTGTTTGTTTTTTTCTCTTCTGTCTGCTCAAATCTGCTGCCAAGCCTCTTTGGTGAATTGCTAAATTTAGCTGGTATATTTTTATCTCCAGAATTTATATTTGACTCTTTCATATAATTTCTGTCTGCTTGTTGATTTTCTCTATTTGGTGAAATATTTTTTTCTCATACTTTCCTGTAGTCATTTGGAAATGGCTTTCTCTAGTTATTTGAGTATAATATAATAGCCAGTTTAAAGTCTATCTAGTAAGTCCACTATATGGACTTCTTCAGGAACAATTTTTTGACTGTTTTTCTCTTTTGTGTATAAGCTATACTTTCTTTTTTCTTTGCATTTCATGCAATTTGTTTGTTTTAAAAAATGAACGTTTAAAATAATATAATTTAGCAACTCTGAGAATCAGATTCTCCTCATTCTTTATGGTTCCTCCCATTGTTGCTGCTTGTTGTTGCTTTTTAAGTTATGTTAAAAAATGAATTCTATAAAGTCTGTGTGCTTTGTTGTGTGTGGGCACTAAGGTATCTGGTCAGTTAGGCTAGTAGTCTCATAGATACATTCTCTAATACCTTGAACAGATAAGCCTCCTTCCCTGTTTTTGCTGAGTGGATTTTTTCCATGTTGAGGCAGGTCTTCAACACTCAACCAGGCAGTTTACAATTACATCTGCATCTTTACTTTGGTCTTGTGCAGGTCCTCAAGGTCAGCCAGAGATGAGAGTTGATGCCTTTCTGAGCACATGCACATCCCTGGGCATGCACACAGCCCTGAAAATGCACTCAGGCTTCCAGATGCCTAGGAATATGTCACAACATTTCAAAGCCCCTTGTGAAATCCTATTCCTGAGCTTGTCCTTTCAAGTTTATTTTAAGCCTATTATTTGGCCTAATTGCTATCCACTGCTTCAGGCAGCTCTAATGTATGCCAACTGCCTCTAGTTGTGTTCACCAAATGTCCCAAGGAGAAACATTCTTCACTCTGAGAAAGCTCTGAGCCAAGTTTAACACAGAACTACCCTGTGAGTAAGGTCTTTCAGAGTGCTACCAAATGGTTCAAGTAATAACATTTCTGTGGAAATCAGACTTTGAAGAAGCCCCAACCTCATCTTCCTCCAGAAGCTACCAGTGCTACTGATTTTCAATGTGGATAAAGGATTTTGGTTTTCAAAGTGGTCATGGAACTGGGAGGGAGGATGGGAATAAAGCAATGTCAAAGACCACAAATTTGCTTCTCTTACTGAGATGCATCCCTTTTTCTTGAATACACCTTCCTGTAGATTGTTGTAAGCCTTCAATTTCCAGAACTCGGAAAAACTTGATTCTGATCATTTTTACCAGTGTCCTTTTGACTTTATGGAAAATTCTTTTCTCTGCCAATTTTGCTCATGTCACCTTATAATTTGCTTTCAAATGGCTTTTAACAGGTATATCCTTGATGCTGCGTTGATTTGTTCAATATTTTCATTTAAGATTGAACTTTTATAGTGCACATAGATTATGTTTTCTTACTTTGAAAGATATGAAATCACTGGTTTTTGTCCCCTGTAATAAATGCAGTTAGACTTAGTAATGTAGTCTCATGAAATTTATTTATATAGCAATTATGGTAACAATTCTTTTTTTGAAGAATAATGTAGCAAGACATAAGTGAATAATTCAGAAATGTGACAATGATCTTAGTAGTGAAATAAAAGTCAAAAAAAAAAAATCACCAAAAGCTGAATTTTTTTTTTGTCCCCAAAAAGGTATGGTCAAAGAAAGATTGAAAATAAAGTTCAAAAGTGCAAAAATAAAAAACAAAAACAATTTTGCCATTTTATAATTAGACTACATTTTGGGGCTAGATTTTTTGATTTAATGGGATAAAAATAACAAATAAATTATTCAAGCAATGCAAAGGAGACATGAATGAACAAATAAGTTCAGTCTGAAAGAATTATAAGGAGAGATGAGTCATTCAAGAAGGAAAATTGGAATTACAGAAGTTTAGCATTAGAAGGGATTATAGACAACATATGGTTCAACCCGTTTATTTTGTAGATGAAGGAATAAGATGTAGAGAGACTAAAACACTTGGTCAGAATTACATATTAAGGAATGGTCCTGAAATTGAGTACTGTAGACTCTAGTGCCTTGTCTAGAGTGAAATGTGCTTCCTCCTCTTTCAGACCCTATGTGTCATCGCTACCAATGCTTATCATCATGATAGTCTGGTGCGTAGGTTAGGGTTTGTTTAACAAAAGGCATTTCAGAAAAACCTAACCAGAAGTCCTGACATTCTGTTATCGGCTTTAAATCTTTGCTCCGTAATCTCTCATCCTGTGAGTCAACACATAGTTATCGAACACTGTAAATTCCAGGCACGTGGTTAGGCAGCAGAAATACAAAGGTAAATAAGTCAGAGCTCTACCTAAGTCACATTGCAGCCAACTCGGAGGAACTTCCGTTGTACATCGAAGCATCCCAGGACCACTCGGTGAGTGCCGTTTCTTCAGCAGGAACAAGCAAAGCGGTAGCACAGAAGACAGGTCAACTTGTTCTTCCCTGGGAAATCGTGGAAAGGTACGAAAACAACATGAGAGATGAGGAAAGGTGAGTGAGAGCAGGGGAAGGGGCTGCCAGGGAGGACAGAACACCACATATGAACGATGAAGTGGTGTCAAGGCCCAGTGCGCCACTCCCTGTGATTCCTGGGATGCCGAAGAAGGCAGTGGGGAGAGAGGAGGCTGGATGGATCTGATAGGCCCCCATTGGGAGGGTTGCTGTTCTCATGGATGATAATTCCAGCGGAGACCTGCAGTGGCAGCTGTGCTGTACTGCGCCCCTCAGACTCCTCTTCAGGATGGAGCTAACTCATTTCCTCTACAGCTTCCAGAAGGGCTCCCAGCATTGACTCACGCAGAAGAGTACACGCACGTCGAAGGCCACATCCTTTCCATGGAGGTAGCCCCTGTTTTCAATCACTACGTCCTGGCTGTTTGAAGACACTTCCTTCTTCCTTCAAGGTGCTAACTCTGTAGGGCCAGCCCAGCTCCAGCGCCCCCTGGCATTGGCCAACACCTTTGTTGTGACTGCACTATGATGACCTACTACTCTCCCTCCCAAGCCTACTCTCTTCACTCCTCAGCAACCACTTAATCCAGCACATTCCCTGCAGGCACTTTCCCCTGGATCAAAGCAGCTGGTTTCCTTTAAGCTAGTTTCTGCTCATACACCAATTAGTAATACAGTTTTGAACGCATGTATCTACGTTCTGTATACATACAATCTTGTGCATTAATAACAAACACAAACAAAATTAATTTGAGTGGTCAATATGGTAAGTACAAATCCATAAATAAATAGATGTTCTAATTCTCTCCTGTACACCAATGCATCATTATGCCTATGCCTCAGTCTCCACTGATCTTGGCTACAGGGAGTTGCGGTGGGCAATATCATGACTCCCAAAGATATTCATGCCCTCATCTGTGGAGTCTGTAAATATGTTTGGGTACATTGCAAGGGGAATTAAGGTGGCAGATGAAATTAAGGTTGCTAATCAACTGAACTTAGTTAAATGGAATTTAAGACTATCTTGGGTTATCTAATGAGTTTCAATTTAATAACACTGGTCCTTAAAAGTAAAGCAGGAGACAGAGAGGGAGTTGGGTTACGCAATGTGAGAAGGGCTTGACACTGCTGGCTTTGAAGGCAGAAGAAGGAGGCCAGGAGCCAAGGAATGTGGGTGGCCCCTAGAAATTAGAAGATTCAAAGGAATAGATTTTCCCCTAGAGCTTCCAGAAGAAATGCAGCACTGCCAACACCTTAATTTAAGCCCAAGGAGACCCATGACTCATCCGCGTAAGAAAATAAATCTGTATTTTTTGATCTATTATTTTTGCTTGTTTGTTTACTTGGGCAATTTGTTACAGCAACTATAAAAGATGGGAGCCAAGAAAGTATTTCAGGCAGAGAAAAAGCCTGGCTAAGTGTCTTATTATTACTGTTATTATTTTTGGAAAAATGACTCTGGGTGTCCTGAGAAGCAGTGACATTCTCTGCCAGCCAGGTGTTTAAATGCTGAACCTGGCAATGTGGCCTCGAGGAAGAAGAGAAAGGCACAGATTAGAAAGCATCTCTACAGAGGAACGGATCACATTTTCAACCACAATTTAATATTTTCTGGTCTACTATCTGTCTTTGATTTCCTGACAAGAACAAAAACTTCAGAATGGCTACAGTATATACCACTCTGAGAGCCACTGTTGGGTGGAGAACTTTTTGACAGAGAACATTCTGTTCTAAAATTTCATAAAATAGGATTGTGTTCTTGTTCCTTTTTGATTTTTAATGATGTAATATATTATTCATACAAAAGGGTGTATAATACATAAGTAACTGCATGGTAAAATGATAAAGTAAAAATTCATGTACTCAATTCTCAGTTAAGACAATACAATGTCATCAATGTATTTTTGTGTATCTCATTATTTGCATTATGCCAGCCTTTGTTCTTTAAATATAAGTGCTTAAGTCTATGTATTTTCTCCAAAATACAAATTTATAACGTACTTCAAAAAGAACAAGTTTTGACACATAGTATTTTTATGATTGCTTGATTTTGCACATTTAAAAGTTTTTCTTTGTGATTTTTTTCTATGACCCATCTAAAACGAATTTTTAAATTTCCAAGTATGCTTGTTCTATGAGCTAGTTATTATATTACTGATTTCTGGCTCACTGCTTTTTCAGAAAAGAATAAAAAAGAAGAAAATGTGATTTGTATCATATTGATTATTTGTGTTGAATTGTAAAAATTACTGTAAAATTAAGTTTTGTAAATATAACACGTATTCTTGAAAAAATATTTTCCTGATGTTAGCTGAATGACTATTTTTCCATTAGATTATGCTTATTTCTGATGTTCTTAGAGATTTCTTATTTTGTTTGTTGATGTATTATTTATTGGGATGCATTAAATCTATCACTATGGATTAATGGAGTAATTAAATAAGCGGATTAGTGGATTATCAAGAGAGTGAGCGTTTTCTCATCATTCACCTAGGAATATCATCACCCTGGGACACTCTTAAAGTTAAACATTCTATTTTGGTTTTTGAGGTTGCAAAAGTGTGTATTCTAGCCCAAACAGATATAGCTGCCCTTGAATGTGAATTCTGATGGAGATTACCCAAAGTTCTTCTAAGCCATGCTTTTTCTTATAACCTTGTTTTTGTTTAGATGCTTCGCTCTCTTTTTCAAGTCTAGTTAGTCATCTCCTCAAGGATACTTTCTCTGATCATCTATCCCTAGTCTCAGATTAGATAATGCAACTTAGGTTAGTGCATTGTCTTTGCAATGTAGTTTTAATGTTATATTTCAATAATCTGAAAACTTCCTAAGAATAGACACTATACCGTTTCCATTGTTGTATCCTCAGAACTGATTGCAAAGCTTGACACATATGAAATATACAATAAAGCTTTGTTGAATAAATAAACACATAAGCATCAAATTAATAAGAATTTAAAAACAACGCTCCACTCTTTGTTGATGGCTTGATCCTAATGTCACATTTCAGCACTAATTGCACAGAATAGTAGAACATATTTACCAGTTCCTGTCATTAGTAACAGTTAAAAACAAATTACCGCTCAAACCAAAATAGTTGATATTGGCAGAAACTTTTCAGCATCCTCCAAATGGGTAAAAATAAACAACAAATTCAACAAACGTGCTCTTTCGGTTATGTAGAGGTAATAAACCGTGCAACTTAATCAACCCAGTGGATATCTCTGCAAGTGGTTCTTTCCCAAGGCCGACATTAATTTCGGTAGAAGAGAACAATGAGTAACTCTTGTCCCTAGCATCTCTGACCTTGGCTCATTTAATACCTCCAGCGCACAATCGCAACTGGTGCAGTTGAGCAGACTTGAAATCTTTATTTTGGGGAAGTGCAGACTCTCCTTTTGCTATCCACTCTTCCTTTTGTTGCACAAATCTGTAAAACTTGGTCGGAATATAAGTCAGACTTCCCAGTTGACATCAGTTTGTCATCTACACCCCTGACATCTCAAGCTTTGGCTTTTCTTGTTATCAGTAACATAAAATTCTTACACTCCCATCATTTTTCAGTCTTTTAAACTTCTCTAAAAACCCAACTGAGAAAATAGAAAAGTATATGACATGTTAACTCTTCATTCTTTTAGGTTCCAAAAATCTCTGTCACTATATCAATAATAGTATTAGAAAGCCACTTATTTGGAGTTCATGTCCTTAGATTGCCATGAAAAGAAAAATCTTTCTAGACCTACTATTGAACGATGCTTGGCTCTTATGGAAGGTCAGCATAAAAAATAAAGATGAAGAGTTTTTTTGTTGTTATTGAAGGCACAGCTGACTCTAAGCCCACAAAATACGTTGCTTCTCATTTATTTGGGATGTGTTTATGGGCATTTAAGTGTCAAGAAAAAAAGTTTATATTGTCAAGAATTAGTATAGGCTGTCATTTATTAGATCATTCAAACTGTGTAGTGCATTCCCTCTTTGCTTTTGCTCCCAGGAGCTTATGATTAATTTTGGGGCTCAATGGCAGTGATTTTATTGACACTTAGCCTTTCTGGTGACATCCTCTCAATGCCACTCTTCTTCTGCCCTCTCGATCTCTTTCTTGGCTCTTCTTATTTTACATCAACTCACAGTCTTACACATGCATATTTTGTGACCTAAACACAGGCAACACTTTATATGATAAATAGTGAGGTAACAGCCAAGCGCTTTTATCTTCTATCAACAGAAGTCCAAGGCAAGATCAAAAGTCTTAAAGATCATGGCAAAATATACCAAGTATTTCTGGTTTTAATGAACTTCATCTTGTATGGATATCAGCACACATGAGCTGTGCAAACTTGAACTCCTGATCAATGAGGCTATGTTTAATGGGCTTAGCTGTCTCTCCTTAGTTATGTTGTATCTTGGGTTCAGATGAAGGCACTTTGCACATGTCGCCTGCGGTTGGATAGAGCGTGACAGAGGCCATTTGCCTGTGCCACCATCTCCGGTCTAGTAAAGGCGAGTTAGAGATTAGACATTATTGTCATAATATTTTTGCCAGTTTGACATGATGCTAGAATGGGTTACTTAAGTGTCCATAGCATGTTAAGCTAAAATAAGGCCATGCCAATATAAATGTAAGAGCTTTTACTAAAGGTCATTTATATAGCATCTGCTAGCAAATAATGCAAGATAATGATTTTTTTTAAAGTCAGAGTCTCCTTCTGTTGCCCAGGCTGAAGTACAGTGGCATGCTCAAGGCCATCACAGCCTTGACCTGTTGGGCTCAGGTGATCTTTCCATCTTAGCCTTCCACTCTCGGCCTTCCCAGTAGCTGGAACCACAGGTGCACGCTACCACATTGGGCTTATTTTTAAATTTATTTTAAAGACAAGGTCTCACTAAGTTGCCCAGGCTGGTCTCGAACCCCTGAGCTCAGGCAATCCTCTCGCCTCGGTCTCCCAAAGTGCTGGAATTACAGGCTTGAGCCACTGCACCTGGCCGATAATGATTTATTGAAACAAAATCTTAGTGATTTAAAAACAATAGTAATAGGCACATTGAATTGCAGCACATCAATAAAGGGTGCGGATATATATTTTTAAATGTATTTTTATTGTCTTATTTTAAATCCAAGGGGTACACGTGCCGGCGTGTCAAATAGGTATATTGCGTGATGGTGAGGCTTGGGCTTCCAGGGATCCTGTCACCCGGGTAGTGGGCATGGTACCCAAGGGGTGGCTTTTCAACTCTAATCCCCTTCCCTACCTCCCCCCTTTAGAAGTCTCCACTGTCTGCTGTTCCCATCCTTGCGCCCGTGTATATTCAGTATTTAGTTCCCACTTACAACTGAGAGCGAACAGTATCCAGTTTTCTGCTTCTAAGATAATTCATGTAGAACCACCATCTCCAGCTGCTTTCATGTTGCTGCAGAGGACATGGTTTTGTTCTTTTTTATGGCTGCGTAGTATTCTATGGTTTACATGTACTGCATTTTCTTTATCCAGTCCACCACTGACAGGCACCTGGGTTGGTTCTATGCTTTTGCTATTGTGGTTAGTGCTGTGATAAACATGTGAGTGCAGGTGTGGGGTGGATGTTTTAGAGAAAATAAGGAGCGTTCCACCTTATAATCATGTCTGCTACAAGGTGTGCGTGGATCAGTCACATAATTATCTCCTTCAGTTGTTACACTGTCGTGAGGAGGCTAGGGCAAGAATGTTACATAAGATTCCAAGGCTCAGAGAAGTCAATTCCAACCCTTCAGTCTCCAACACAGCAATTAAAATAAGTACACTTGGTTTATTTGTGCCACCATGGATATAGTACTATAAAAGTAACTAATAAAAGCAATAGCAATTAATACAAGCAAATTGCCAATGAATGCAAAAATACTTCAGGTACAGTGACAACACTTGAAGAAGATAGATGGAGAATGAGACGAACGGCATTCTATTTTTTAAAAAAGTAAGGAAAATGTGATAAATGACAATAAAAACATGATAGATGCTAGCTAGCATTTCCTTCATCTGGACTGGGGTTATATAAGTATCTGCTATATTTTTTTGATGTTGAAAATATCTGATTTCGAATATTTACATTTTTAATTAAGAGTCCTCAGCATGGGTAATTTTATAATTTATCCATGGTCACACTGCAATAAAGAGTTGTGGTTTGAATGGTGTCCTCCTCCAAAAAAAAAAAATCTACCCAGAACCTCAGAATATGGCCGTATATAGAATAAAGTCCTTCACAGATATAATTAAACTAAAAATCCTAAGATGAGATCATCACTAGGGTGGTCCTTAAAACCAGTGGTGAATGTCTTTATGCGAGACAGAAGGCACAGATACACAGGCAAAAAAATCATGTGAAGAGGGAGGCAGATTGGAGTGATGTGTCTTCAAGCCAAGTGATGCCTGGAGCCACCAGGAGCTGGAAGAGGCAAAGGAGGATCCTTTCCTAGAAGCTGCAGGGGGCATGTGGCCCTGCCACCACCTTGATTTAGGACTTGGCCGCTAGAGCCGTGAGAAAATAAAACCCTGTTGTTTTAAGCCACCGAGTTTGTGCTAATTTGTTATGACAACCCTTGGAAACCATCACGTGGAAATCTAAGACATGGCTTTATTTCTAGACTCCAGTTCATCTTGTGCTAAATTCTAGAGGGATTCCAGGAAACCAAGAGAGTAGAGACTCGAACCTTGACAATCCGTCACATCATGGGTCGGGTATGGTGACTTGGACTAGTTTGAAAACACGCTGGAAACGATGTCTCTCTCAACAGCAATAAGGAGAGATGGTCTCCTGGAAGATGGGAGGGCACAAATGTTTTTTTCAATTTAGAGATTTTCAAAAACCTTCCAGACTTCTCGGTTACGTTCCTTGATGGTTTGTTGGGCTGATACTGACCTTGAGCTCATGCTGGCGAGGAGGGAATTCTACACGGGTGAATCCTACACTGGAGAGAATTCTGTCTTGCGGGGAGGAAGATGAGATAGAACTCGGGAGGTCTGAGTGGGCCCTCTGTCCTGCCAAACCCTGGGCTTGGCAGGAGCCAGGCTTCAGCTCTGGCCAGCCTGATTCCCATGGGAGCAGTGAGGACCAGGCAGGAAAACCCGTGGGTCGCTGGCTGTGCCAAGCCCTTGCCCGGCGGCAGAGACAGTGCCCGCCTCAGTAGCTGGGGCTCAGCACTGCTGTCCCCCCATAAGCACCGCGGGATGGGCCCACGTGTGCTCCTGGCTGCTGCTGGCCGCAGAGCCTCCTGGCACTGACCGAGCCTGTCTTCTGCTGCTCCGCTTTCTTGGCAGGAAGACCAGAGAAAAACACCAGCTCTGGAACAAGCCGTGCGCTGGCGAGGCGCAGCTCACTGCTGTGTGGACAAATCATTTTTCCATCTGTCTGCGAGGCCTGCATGTGTGCTGCAGGTTGGCGGGGGAGCCAGGCCAGCTTGCTCTTCGGTCTTGGTCCCACAAGACGTTGGTGCCACTGGGATGCCCAGTCCTCGCCCATCAGACCTTGGGCAGCTTATGCCAGTGTGCCAGTGTTCCCACTTCTCTCTCTCTCTCTGCCTCTCTGGCTCTCTCTCTTTCTTTTCTGTCTTTCTCTTTCTGTCTCTCTCTTTTTCTGTCTCTCTCTATCTCTCTGTCTCTTTCTTTTCTCTGTCTCTCTCTCTCTCCCTCTACCCCCTTCCTTCTTTCCTTCTTTTTTTCTATTTCTGTCTTTCTCTCCTCTCGTTCTCTCTCTCTCTGTCTGTCATTCTTTCCCCCGACTCTCTTTCTCTCTCTCCCTTCTCCCTCTTTCTCCCTTCACCCTCTCTCTTCCCCCCTCCCTCGTCTTCTTCATTTACTGCCCCCCACGCCCCATGGTCTCTCCCCCCTCCTTTTTCTGTGTCAGTCAGCGATGGGTCTGAAGTCAGGCTGGGCAGGGAGATCGGGACGACACGAAGCGGAGGCTCTTAAAGCATCACGGCTTCACTTTCTTTCTAAAAACATGAAAAGACATTGAAGGAGATTCTAAGTCTCCTGCAGGCACCGGAAACTGTGAAGTGTGGAACAGGCAGTTCACCTGGCGGTGGAGGATGCCTCCTGGGTTCTGCAGTGGGAACCGGCGGGGACCCCGGGGCCGCGCGTGTGCAGAGCCCCTCCTGACACTCGGCCTGTTGCCGCAGCCACACGCAGCTCTCGTGTTCCGGCACCGACAGGGCTGCTGGAGAGACAAGCTCTGTCAGAGGGAAATGCCAAGCAAGACAGTGTATCATGTTGAGGACTTGGGGTGGGGGGACGGCTTGGTTATTTGCGTCAGAAAGGCTTCCCGAATCTGAGTCTTGCTGGTGGGTGCAATATGGTTAGTTATGGAGGAGAATGGTGGACGGGCCACCCCAGGGAGCAGAACAAAGGGATGTAATATTCAGGGGCAAGTGAGGACTCTGGTTGGTCCAGGAGCAGCCTCCATCCTGTGGGCAATGGCAGGAAATAAGCTTGGGTACGTTGATCTTAAGAGAGTAAAGCTTTGTCATGTTTTCATCCCTGGTGAGCTGTGAGTCCCTTCCCTGGGGCAGGCTGGGACCCTGGTAGCTATCGCAGCTGCAGACAGGTGCTCTGGCTTGACTGGCATCCCATTCCAGTTTCTAGTCACAGATGGTTACTTGATCAAAGTCTTGCCCGCTCCTCGTAGATTGCTGCAGCCCCTTCCTTGGCTGTCAACATGGTCTCCCCTCGAGGTCCTTCTCCCGGTTCAGCACCAGCCCTCTCCGGTCCTCGAAACACCACCTCTTCGCGCCCCTCCGCCCTGCTCCCAAGAAGTGACAGTTCTCCCCATGCCTAACTCCTATTTGGAAAATTAATTTCAGATTTCTTTTCATTTTTTCTCAGAAAGCGATCTTTTCTCCCATCATCACCACAAAACTATCCATTTCTTTCAAATGATTTTCATTATAAGGGTGTCGAGGTTTTCCAAATTATAAAATGAACCAGGAAAACTTTTTCTGTGGAAATCAGACCCCAGAGGGCCTTAGAAAAAGAAAATCACTTTTTATACAACTTTGTGACATTTTGCTTTTTACTTATTTGCTTTTTATTTATTTAGGGTCACAGGGTACTTGTGAGGATTTGCTCCATATGTGTGTTGCATGAAGGCAAGGTTTGGGCTTCTGACAAGCCCCTTCCCCCTTTGGTGAGCCTGGCACCCAGCAGGTGGCGTGATGTTCCTTGTCCCCCTCCCCTTCCTTCGTCCCTTCTTCTCTGAGCAGCACCCAGGATCTGTGTGGTTCCCACCCTTATACCCGTGTGCCCAGTGTTGAATGCCCATTTCTTATGAGTAAAGCCATGCGGTACTCAGATTTTTCACAGCACAGTCAACATTTTCAAATGCATGAACCCTTATTTATTCCAATTATTTCCCTGTTATTTCTTAAAATTCAGCTTCTGCTCATCCACGCAACTGAAACCATCCCCACAGACATCATCAGAGGCCACCTTTTGGTCCCACCGAGGGATGTTTCCAATTCTCCTGTGCCCTCATCACATTTCACATGGCCATCCACCCATTTCTTGATGGACTCCTGGTTCTCTCTCACTTTCTCTCTGTCTCTGACATCGGTTTTTCACCTTCATCTCTGAGTTCTCTATCTTCTCCCGCTTTCCATCTATGGTGAGTCCGCTGGAGGCTGTGTTTGGGCCATTTCTGTTTACGATCGGTCCCCATCAGTAGCTAGATTCTCTGTGCGTGACGGCACATCTCTGTCTCCCTCTCCCCTTTCCTCCTGCTTACACTTGCATCCATTCCTTCTGGGATTTTGCCTCCTGCTTCATGCTGTGGGTCTTAAACTGTCCCCATTAAGCCCGTGTTTGCTCTTAATTGTTCCATTTCTGAAGGTCTGGAAACCTCTGTGAATTCATTTTATTCCCTAAATTGTATTACCCATCAATTCCTACTCTGGAGAAGGACTTAGTGTCTTCTTCTAAATGTTCTCACGGCCCCATCCTCTGCATCTTTCTGTCTTATTTTTGAACAGCTTTATTGAGATAAAATCCACATCCCATAGAATTCACTCATTTAGAGTATATCACATCATGGCTTTTGGCACATTACTTCATTAATTTTTAAGACTGGGGTAAAATACATATAACATAGCATTTGCCTTTAATCATGCAAAGCGCACAGTTCAGTGGCATTCGTTCTATTGATTATGTGACGGAACCGTCATAACCACATATTTTCCATATCCTGCCATCCCAAACAGAATCTTGGTGACTGTGAAGCAACCACTCCCTCATTTCCAACTCTTCCTAGCCTGGTAACCCATCGTCCACTTTCTGTGAATTTGCCTATTTGAAGTTCCTCATATCAGTGGAATCGTGTAACACCTGTCCTTTTTGTCTGGCTCATTTCACTCAGCACGGTGTTTTCGTGGGTCATCCATGCAGTGGCATGTGCCAGGACTTCATTCCTCGTCACGTTGACTATTCCGTCTTGGGCCTGTGGCACGTCTTGTTGATCCATCCGTCTGCGGACGGTCAAGGGTTGCTTCCATCTTTTGGCAGATGTGAAGTGAGCACTGGTGTACACGTGCCTGTTCAAGTTCTTGTGTTTTCTTCCTTTGGGTGTACACTTAGGAGTGGGATTGCTGGGTAACATAGCATAGTCTAGCTTTTTTGAGAAACTATTTTCCATAACAGCGCCAACATTTCACATTCCCACCGGCAATGTACAATGTTTCAGGTTCTCCACAGCCTTGTCAACTCTTGTTATTTTCTTTTATCTCAATTATAATGATCGTAATGTCGTCGTATGTATCTCTCTTATTATTGTATGATGGTTGGACTAATATAGCAATCTCTTAACTGATCTTCTTGCTTTATATTTATTTCTTACCTTCTCTGTCACAGTGATGCTGTATTTCCATACCTAAAAAAATCTCTCTGACCAATAATTTTCAGCGACTCATTGTTGCCCCTTAAAAAAGATTGCAAACTCTACTCGCCTACAAAAAGCTGCCATTTTCTTGCCCCCAATCGACCTTACCTGTAAATAGGGACAATGATAACCCTCACTCTATTAAGTATTTGGAAAGAATAAATAAGATTAACACAGGCTTAGCACAGTTGCCAAACACGTTAGGTGCTCAGTGAATATTTGCTGTTATGAGGTAGTGTCACCCTATTTGCAGAAGAGGAAAAAAAGTTTCTTAAAAAGTAAGTAGGTAGGCCACACTTGGTGGCTCAGCCTGTAATCCCAGTACTTTGGGTGGCCGAGGCGAGTGGATTGCCTGAGCCTGCGGGCTCGAGACCAGACCGGACAACTTTGCAAGACCTCATCTCTACAATAAATAAAAAAATTAGCCGGGCATGGTAGCATGGACCTGTAGTTCCAGCTACTTGAAAGGTTGAGGTGGTAGGACCACCTGGGCCTGGCAGGTCGACGCTGGGGTGGCTGTGATCATGCCACTGCACTCCAGCCTGGACGACGGAGTGGGACTCCAACTCAAAGAAAAAAAAGTAAGTAGCTAAACCCGGCTGAGTTGCTGACTGAGCCAGCATTAGCTTTTGAGCCAGCCAGACTCAGGTCTG
>CAUYQG010206434.1:0-10665 GCA_963574415.1 Tarsius wallacei | reverse complement strand
GCAGCCTCGACCTGCTGGGCTCCGGCGATCCTTCCGCCTCAGCCTTCCAAGTAGCCAGAATTACAGGTGTGTGCCACCACGCCCAGCTAATTTTTGATTTATTGTAGAGATGAGGTCTCGCCAAGTTGCCCAGGCGGGTCTTGAACCCACAGACTCAGGCAATCCACTCACCTCAACCTCCCAAAGGCGCGGGATTACAGGCTGAGTCACCGAGCCCGGCTTGGCTTGAAACTTAATTGGATATGTTAATACAAAGCACGTATCGATAAGGTACATGTGACAAGGTGAGTGATGGAGATATCAGACAGTGATGGGAACAGAAAGAATAGTATTGAGGCCGGGTGTGGTGGCTTATGCCTGTCATCCCAGCACTTTGGGAGGCGGAGGTGAGAAGACAGCCTGAGCCCAGGAGTTTGAGACCAGCCTGGGCAACTTGGTGAGACCTTGTCTCTACAATAAATCAAAAAATTTAGATGAGTGTGGTGGCGCCTATAGTCCCAGCAACTCGGGAGGCTGTGGCAGAAGGACTGCTTGAGCCCAGGAGATTGAGGCTGCGATGACTTGTGATCATCGTGTCACTGCATTCCAGTCTGGGCGACAGAAACCCTGATTTAAAAAAAAAAGCAACAGGACCTATTTAACTGACACTAAAAATAATAAAATGGCAACAGGACTTCTACAGTGTTTACTATGTTCCAGACATTGCTCTAGGCACTGTAATTTACTAACGCATTTGATCTATAAACAACCCGATGACATGGGAACTTTTGTTTGCCTTGTCTTAAACTTGAGGAAATCCAGGCACAGAGAGGTCGAGAAACTCGCCCACGGCCAGACAGCACAGCAGTGGAGCTGGAATCTGAACTGAGGTGGTCTGGCTCCAGCGTGTGCCTTAACAACTCAGTCACATGCTGCATGCCCAGAGCGACAGGGCTTGTCCACTGGCCCAGAAGTTCAGTCTGCCTGCATGTAGTCATGCATTCATGTCCTGAGCAAAGAGGGTGGATGCATGTCACCAGTCAGTGGTGAACAACGGGTCACATTCCTTTCTTTCTGAAATGCACAGAGTTAGTAGCACTACACATAATTAAGCCCCATGTTTTGATTCTGTTTAATCCAACAATCCTCAAGTAATTGGGCATCACTTGCAGTCTGCCTGTATGGAAGGAATTTTCCTTGTCTCAGTCAAGCCAGTACAAGCACATGGCCTGACGGATGGTTCTGTCTCCGTTTGAGGCATTTATTGGTACCCTGGATTCCATCACTGAGACCAAGGAGTTGGTAAGAATCGGCATTCGTAAGCCCAATGGACCCTGGAACACTGATGACACCCTTTCCACTTCTGCCTCAGAATTAACCTGAAGCTAAAATTAAATGCCATACGCTCTTTGTAAGCTTGTATTTGAACACTATGTATTGATGCTTATTTACAACAACTATCCTAACAGACCCGGAAACTCTTCCAGTATCTTCAAGGTGAGCCATTACTGCTGATTCACTTTTGGTCAAATGAGGATGGTGAATGTGTGGAAACACTGAGCTAGCATCCATGTACCTGATTCCACTCAAAACCTGCAATTCTACAAAAGTTGATTAATTTTGGATGAATGAATTATGTATACTTTTTATGAGCCTAAAACTTTAAGACTATTTTTAAAAATCTGCTACAGTGGTGACCTTCTTTGAATACACAGTTCCCTTACACCCTCACAGGAAGTAGCATTACTATGTGATCACAGTATGGCATGCCTCATTTTGCTGACCTTTGCAGATACTGCATTTTCTGTAAAATGATCTGTGGTCGCCCTGCGCTGAGTGTCTATCAGCACCCCTTCTCCAGCAGCAGGCTCTGGGTCACGTTTTAGTAGTTCCCACGTTATTCCAACCTCTTTCATTACTGTTCTATTTGAGATGGTGATCTGTGATCATGAACGTTATTACGCTAATGATTCTGTGGCCCTATGAACCGTGGCCCTATAAGATGGTGATCTTAGTGGACATGTGTGCTCTGAATGCTCCACCAATCAGCCTTTCCCTGTCTCTCTCCCTCCCTGTGGGCCTCCCTATTATTTGAGACACAACAATACAGAAATTATGCTAATTAATGGCCCTATGAGGGCCTTTAAGTATTCAAGTGGAAGGAAGAGTCGCTCGTCCCTCAGTTTAAGTCAAAAGCTAGAAATGCTTAAGGAGGCGAGGAAGGCATGTTGAAAGCCAAAACAGGCAGAAAGTTAGACCTCCTGCACTGAACAGCCAAGTTGTGAATGCAAAGGGAAAGTTCTTGAAGGAATTTAAAAGCACTACTCCAGGGAACACACAAGTAAGACAGTAAAGCAGGCTTCCTGCTGACGTGGAGAAAGTGTGCGTGGTCTAGAGAGGTAGACCACGTCACAACATGCCCTTTGCCAGAGCTTCATCCAGGGCAAGGCCCTCACTCCCTCCAATTTCACGACGGCTGAGAGAGGTGAGGACGCTGCAGGAGAAAAGTCTGAAGCCGGCAGCGGCTGGTCGTGAGGCTTAAGGAAAGCAGCCGTCTCCATCACACACAAGTGCAAGGCAAGGCCGCAAGTGCTGGTGGAGCAGTGGCAGCCGAGTTCCCCAGAAGACTCAGCCAAGGCTGCTGGTAAAGGTGGACGCTCTAAACCAAGGCTCCCCAACTGGTACCAGTCCGTGGCCTATTTGGAACCGGGCTGCACAGTATTTACAGCTGCTCCTCCTCGCTCGCAGGACCGCCTAAGCTCCGTCTCCTGTCAGATCAGCACTGAGAAGCCTGCTCCCATTTCCAACATCCTGTCTTGGTGAAGCAGGGTTTTCTGCAGTGACAGCAGCTGACATGAGATTACAGAGTAGACTGGATATAAACAACACACTGCGGGTGTCACCCGTCACCCCCACATGGGACCATCTCGTTGCAGGAAAACAAGCTCAGGGCTCCCACTGATTCTGCATGATTAGTTTATCATATATTATAATGTCATAATAATAAAAATAAGTGCACAATAAATGTTATGCGCTTGAATCATCCCAAAACCACCCTACCCTCCACTCCTTCCGTGGAAAAATTGTCTTCCACAAAACCAGTCTCTGATGCCGAAAAGGCTGGGAACTGCTGTACTAAACAATATATTTTCAATGCAGGCGAGCAGCCTTACATTGAACAAAGATGACATCTAGGAGTTTTTGTAGTTAGAGAGAAGTCAACGCCTGGCTTCAAAGCTTCCAAGGCTGACTCTTTTTACAGGCTAAGGCAGCTGGTTACTTCAAGTAGCCTTCTGAAGATCCCAGGGCCCTTAAGAATTATGTGAAATCCACTCTGCCTATGCTCTGTATATGGAACAACAAAGCCTGGATGACAGCGCATCTGTTTTCAGTGGGGTTTACTGAGTATTTTAAGTCCACTGGTCAGAAAAAAGGATTCCTTTCAAAGCATCACTGTTCATTGATGATGCAACTTGAGTGGCGACCCAAGAGCGCTGATAAAGATGGACAGGAGGCGAATGCTGCTTTTAGGCCTGCTAACACAACATCCATTTCGCCATCCACTGGATCAAGGAATAACTTTGACATTCAAGTCTAATTGTCTAAGAAATGCATTTCATAAAGCTACAGCTGCCATAGATAGCGATTCCTTAGATTGATCTGGGCAAACTGAATGAAAAACCTTCTGGAAAGGCATCATCACTCTAGATGCCAGGAAGAGCCTTTATGATTTATGGGAGGAAGTCAAAATATCAACATTAACAGAACTTTGGAAGAAGTTGATCCCTATGGTCAGCTTTGGGAGGTTCAAGACTTGAGTGGAGGGAGTCACTACAGATGGGGTGGAAACAGCAAGAGGACTCTAACTGGAAGCGGAACCTGAAGATGGGATGAACGGCTGCAACCTTGGGACAGAACTTTAATGTGCGGGGAGCTGCCTCTTAGGAGGCGCAAAGAAAGTGGCTTCCTGAGATGGGATCCACTGCTGGCGAAGGTGCTGTGAACACTGTTGAAACGACAGCAAAGGCTCTAGAATATTCCATAAACTTAGTTGACAAAGCAGTGCAGGGCCTGAGACTCCAATTTTGGAAGAAGTTCTACAGTGGTTAAAATGCTACTAAATAGCATTGCATGCTATAGAGAATTCTTTTGTGAAAAAAGTCAATTAATGAAGGAAACTTTGCTTCAATAGATGGAGCAAATTTCACTGTTCTCATTTTAAGAAACTGCCACAGCCACTCCAGCCCTCAGCAACCACCATCCTGACTAGTCAGCACCATCAACATCAAGGCAGGAGCCTCCAGCAGCAAAAACATTACAACTGGTTGAAGGATCAGAGGATTGTTAGCATTTTTTAGTAATAAAGTATTTTTAAATTAAGGTATGTACATTGTTTTTAAGGACATAATGATATTGCACACTTAGCAGACTTTTACATGCACCGAATTTTATAAGAATTCGTGACTTGCTTAATGACAATATTTGCTTTTCTATGAAGGTCTGGAACCAAATCCTCAATATCTCTGAGGTATGCCTGTGTAAAATCTCGTAAACATTTTAGAAGGGAAGGGTAAATTCAATTTTCTCTTTTGAGTCGGAGTCTCACTCTGTCGCCCAGGCTGGAGTGCAGTGGCACACTCACGGCCACCCCATCCACAACCTGCTGGGCTCGGGTGATCCTTCTGCCTCAGCCTTCCAGGTACCTGGAACCACAGGCGTGTGCCACCATACCCGGCTAATTTTTTGATTTACTGTAGAGACAAGGTCTTGCCAAGTTGCCTGGACTGGTCTTGAACCCCTGAGCTCAGGCAATCCTCTTGCCTCCGCCTCCCAAAGTGCTGGTATTATAGGCGTGAGTCACTGTGCCTGGCACATTCAGCTTCCTTTTGGGAGTTAATGCTGTTAGTGCAAATCCTTCACTATCAGAATAGTAACACTGCATAATTGTAAGCTTAAGGATGCCAGCTTCTTCATGAATTTTTAATAATTTTTTCTGAAAATTCTATGTATTATGGGTAGATTAGACTAATACCCATACACATGTTTACTTTTTAAATACCAAAAGATTAGATTTATACACATAACACATAACTATTTTCAAACACCCCAATTCAACGATTAAGCTTAGGTCTATGTTTAAGCTCCCGAACGGGATTAGATCATCAGAAGTCTGGGATGAAAGGAAACATGATCATGGCCAATAATGGTTTTTAAAACCCATCTCCTTGTGAAGTATGATTGCTCTGAAAAGATACATGCGGCTGGGCTTGGTGGCTCAGCTGGTAATCCCAGCATTTTGGGAGGTTGAGGTGAGAGGACTGCCTGAGCCCAGGGGTTTAAGACCAGCCTGAGCAACTTGGTGAGACCTTGCCTCTACAATAAAAAAATAAAAAAATTAGCTGGGCCTGGTAGTATATGCCTGTAGTTCCAGCTACCTGAAAGGTTGAGGTGGAAGGATCGCCTGAGCCCAGCAGGTTGAGGCTGCGGTGGCCATGAGGGTGCCACCGCACTCCATCCTGGGCAACAGAATAAAAAAAAAATTCAGTCATAGATAAGAGTTTTATAAAGATAAAAACCCCTTCAAGCCTTAGCAATACATTGCCTTTTGAATCTAAATATATATAATTTTGAGTATTTCAAGAAAATAGTAATCTATATCATTAAATCATCATGGAATTCCTACATAAAATATGTTTTAATAAATAAAAAATTTAAAACTGGTAGCAACAGCTTTGATACCAGCTAAACATTACAGAGTTCCTGCTAGGCTCAGGTGATCCTTCCACCTCAGCCTTCCAAGTAGCTGGAACTACAGATGCAGACACCACATCTGGCTAATTTTTTGATTTACTGTAGAGACAAGGTGTTGCCAAGTTGCTCAGGCTGGTCTCGAATCCCTGGGCTCAGGCAATCCTCTACCCTCTACCTCCCAAAGTGCTGGGATGACAGGCATGAGCCACTGCACCCAGCTGGTGTAGAGTGTTAAATACTTGTCACCAATCAGATTTTACAAAATGTGGAGTGTGAGTTTTTTCATATAATCAGATTAAAAAAATAAAACAGATACATGATTCCAAAAAAGGAGCATTTTGTAACATCTCATTTCATCGGAAAATGTCCAAGTAAGCTTTAACTACGAATACATATTTGAGATTTATTTCTCTGCAAGTTGAACATTTATTTCTTTGCAAGTTGAAATGGAAACATTTCCTATTACTATAGTATATTCCTCTTACTTTTCTCCCAGGATTGACATAAAACATCATAACAGCAACACATCAAAGGTGCATGCTGTGCTCCTAATACCTGTAATGGGTTCTTCCCACAATTGACTTTCCTTCTCTCCACTGAGCGGTCACTTCAGTGGGATCAAGTAAGCCTTCAAGAATGTGCTCCCAGAGATACAAGCCTGCAACACAAGAAAACAAAGCAGTGAACATCTCCCGTCTCGCCTGCCTGGTGTGTGTTCTGTTCCTTTAGTCACTTGACCATGAAGCCATAGCTTCTCTCGGGCCGTGGGCAGGCAGTGTTCCCACCAACAGCCCTGTAACATCATCAGCGTCAAGTGGCAAACGCGAGTTACAGTACAGGCCTCTCTTCCTCTAGATTTGAGTAACCCTGAATTATCACTGGCCTTTACTACCTCTTATTCTGAAATCAAATGCATTATATTCCAAGGTAAACCACTATACGATTAGAACTGTTTCTATGATACCCAGGGGAATTCATTTTGTGAGGCGTCATGGACACACATGTGTGCTCAGGGGTCAAGGAGACAGGCTTCCTCCTCTGGCGTCAGCACACCCCTGAAGGCATGCTACCCTGCAGACAAAGGCTGCCTCATGTTCCCTTCTGGCACAGCTGCAATGTCCAAGGGATTTCGGTCACAGGAGGAGTGCACACAACGGGTAGACAGCACACACCTCTGGGCACCCTGTGTTAGTGATACTGGAAGATGCGTTTTGTTCCATTCTCATTACACCCTGGCACTAAGGAAGCCAAACAACCATATCTAAAACTTGGCCAACTAGACAAAGCTTTCCAAACAGGGTAGGCTGAGTCATGTACCCCCTACAACCTCCCACAGAGACACTCACGTCCCACTCTCCAGAACCTGTGTTACCTTATATGGTAAAAGGGACTTAAATGTGTGATTGAGTTACAGGTGCTGAGGTGAAGAGGTGACCACAGGTTATCCAGGTGGGCCCTATGTAGGCTCAAGAATCCTCCCCAGAGGAAGGCAGGAGGCCAGAGTGAAGGGAGGGAGACGGGAGGATGGAGGCAGAGACTAGAGGGCGTGAAGCCACGGGTTGAGGAATGTGGGTGGACTCTAGAAACTCACAAGGAGAGGAAGCAGATTCTCCTTAAAGCCTTCAAAAGCAGCACAGCCCCAAGGACACATTTCAGATCTCTGCCTTGACAAATGTAGGGTAATACATCTGTGCAGTTTGGAGCCTGTGTGCTTGTGGCAATTTGTTATTATGGTAGCTACAGGAAACTGGATGATGCAGTGAGAGGATGGTCCTGGAAATGGGATACAACTCTGACAAATACTTCCAAACATGGGCGTGCTTTGGAACTGGGAGATGGGGAAAGCCTGGGGAAATGTTGAGGAACGTGACTGCAAAGGCCTAGATTAGATTGCCTTGAAGAGACTACAGGCAGAAATATGGAGCTTAATAGCTCAGCTTGCGAGGACCCAACAAAGTGGGGCCCACAGTGCACAGACCCCATATTGTCTTAGAGAATACTTCAATGTCACAAGCAGATTGTTGGTGGAAAAATGCATATGAAAGGCACTGCTGACAAGGACTCTGAGGGACATGAGGAACGTGTTATCAGAGAGTAGAGGAAAGGGGATCTTTGCAATATAACAGCAAAAAACGTAGCTGAATTGTGCCCTGCAGTTATGTGGAAAGCAGAACTTGTAAATGATGAACTTAATCATTGGCTGAAGATGGTTCTGAGCAAAGTGTTAAAGGTAAGGACGAGTTTCCTCTTGTTGATTATAGTGAAACATAAGAGGAAAGAGAAGGATTGAAGGAAGACCCGTTAAACAACAAGGAGCCAGAACTTGATGATTTGGGCCTTCCTTAGACTATTAAGATTGCAAGAGAGATAAAAATTAGATTTACTGTCAGGAAAGAAGGCCACAGATGGGGCTGTATACAGTGCCCTGGAAGCATCAGATTAGACTAATCATTTACATTCACACAAAGGGCTTTTTGAAAAGGTCACACATGTGACTGATGGGTCTCCTCAGCCATCTCAGCAGAAGCCAGAAACAAGAGACAGGATCACTCAGAAAACATCTGTGGAAGAGCTTCTCTTCTAAAATGCGAATCCCATGATACACACAGGAGACTCACATGGTTCTTGAGAATGTTACACCAGTAGAAACACTGCTGCCAGCATGGACTAAAGAAGGCTGTCAGGCTCTGAACATTTTACAAGCAGATGTCAGGCTGATAAAATGACTAAGCTGCAGACATGTGCTACTCTTCATGGAAAAGGAAGGGTGACTCCCGTGGTGTAGCTGGAAAGCCAGAACCTGCAAGTCATGGGTTTTTCCTCGGCCTGGAAACCCAATGGAGATGGAGATTGCCCGGTGTGATATCTGCCTGTGTGGATCAGCGACTTCTTTTGACTCCCATCTCCCCCTGTTTGCGTGGGTGCATCTATGCCAGGTCTCCTCTGACTATGTCTAGGGAACAGGCCGAAGAAAGCAGCAAAACCCACCAGGCCACTTGGTGCTTATCAGATCGAAAAGAGAAAAGCTGGCTGGGCTCGGTGGCTCAGCCTGTCATCCCAACACTTTGGGAGGCCGAGGCGAGTGGACTGCCTGAGCCTGCAGGTTCGGGACCAGCCCAGGCAACTTGGAAAGACCTTGTCTCTACAATAAATCAGAAATTAGCCAGGTGCAGTGGTGCGCACCTGTAGTTCCAGCTACTTGGAAGGCTGAGGCAGAAGGATCACCTGAGCCCAGCAGGTCAAAGCTGGGGTGGCTGTGTGTGTGCCACTGCCCTCCAGCCTGGGTGATGGAGTAAGACTCCAACTCAAAAAGAAAAAAAAAAAAAAGGAGAAAAGTCTAGAAATGAATGAAAACCTGTAAAGATGTAGAATTAATTACGAACTATGATGGGGAGGTAGGGGGTTAAAGGAAGAAGTTACAATTAGAGACTTGCTAGAACGTGATGATTACAGGCCTGGGTTCAGGTATTTGAACTTTAGAGGCTGAAAGCCACCTTCAAGGCTGTATGTTTGTATATAAGCATGAATGCACGCAGGCAACACCATGAGCCAAGCCCTAGCTCTGTGCTTTTCTCTGGTCTATTTCTATCCACATCCTTTATTGCACACAAATCCAGCTCATCTTCAAAGGCCAAATAAAGCCCCTTCTAAATCACAAAATCCTCTCTGATTCTTCTGGCCCTCGGTGCCTCCTTCTCTAACAGAGCATAATATATGTCTTGGAACACTAGACTCTCGTGACCCTCACAGCACAGCCGATTCTGTGGACAATAAAGTTTAATCAACCACATACCCTATCCTCTTCCTCGACACCCACAGTGAACACTGGCATGTTAAAGGCTCCAAGAAAGGCCCGCAAGGAAGAACCTTGTTTAACTTTGTTCTCTTCAGTGTTCCCCAAACTTGTGTGGCCATCAAGGGCAGACTTTACATCTAATACTTGTGTGTCAAAGATCCAGTAAATATACAGCCATGAAAATTCAGAGGACACACGCATGTCTATGGACTGGTGCTACCCAATGTGCTCATGGGATCTACCACGGAGCTGGGCTCTGCCAACGACCAGCAGTGGATTCTGTGTTTGCACACAGATGTGGTCTACTGGGAAGGAGAAATCAATATTGGCAAAAAGTGAAAAAAATACATCATGATGCCTGAATTGACAAATGATGAAATAAATGACATCAAAATGAAAGTAGTATCAATCAAGTGCATTTTACAGTGCTTTTTACTTCTTTCTTCTACACATAAACTTACCGATGGCAGCTTTTCCCCAGATCTGTACACTGAGGTCTGTTTTCCCTTTCGTGGATTTGTTTAATATTTGCAGGCTAGTTTTCAATCTGTGTTGTTGCTCATTTTTTTCATCTCCTTCCCAAGGATTCCATTCTTCACTTCCCAAAGACTGTTCTAAGAAAGAGTAAAATTTTTACCAGGAAGTGGGGAGTGACCTGGGAGGGTGGTGGGCCGCAGGTTGAGGGGTGGGGGGGCAACGGGGGCGGGACGTGGGGGGGAGACGCGGGGGAGGAGGGCTGGCCGTGGGCGGAGGGGGGGTGGCCCGGGTGGCAGGAGGCGGGCCACAGGGTTGGGGGCTGGTCAGGAGGGGGCAGGGGCGGGCCGCGGGTAGGGGGTGGTGACTGGGAAGATTATTTAAATTCTAGTTATTTAAATAAGATGTTAGAGCATTCTAATTTCATCTTAACTTTAACTTTTCAGAGATAAAGCAACTGAATGGGAAATGGTCAAACACACACACACAAAAAAAGAGAAGCAGAAACTCTGCTTTTATTGAATTCTGAAAGCTCTTTAAAAAATAAAATGTTAACTTGAGACAAAAAAATATGGTATCTCCTGAAACCTTTAAAAATAACTAAATAATATGTATCACATTTCATGCTTAACTTCCATAATTTTTTATTGTATATAAGGAATCTG
>CAUYQG010206432.1:0-12888 GCA_963574415.1 Tarsius wallacei | reverse complement strand
TGCAAAGACTCCAGAAAGAACTAAGCTACTCATATTCATTGCTTTGAATAGAAACTAAAGATTGCAAGTGATACAAGTTAATTTATTAGCCCAAAGCAAAGTTCCTAAAGTATCATAAATGTTGACTAAGTTTTGACACGGGTTTTAAAAATTATCAGAAGAGTCCTGACACAGTGGCTCACACTGCTTTGGGAAGTCAAGCGGGGAGGATTGCTTGAGGTCAGGAGTTTGAGAACAGCCTGGGCAATATAGCAAGATCCTGTCACTACAAAAAATTTAAAAAAGATCATCAGAAGAACCCTGGGACAATATACATTTTTTATTGAAATGTAATAGAATATACCCACCTGGTCTTTTTCTTTTTGTGTGTGTGAGCCAGGGTCTCACTCTGCCACCAGGCTAGAGTGCAGTGGTATAACCATGGCTCACCACAGCCTTAACCTCCTAGGCTCAGGTGATTCTCCCTCCTCAGCCTTTCAAGGTGCTAGAACTACAGTCATGTACCTCCACATCTGACTACTTTTTTGATTTCTTTCTTTTTTTTTTTAAAACAGGATTTATTGAGAGGACAGAAAATCTCCCACAGTGGGAGGGTACCCGAAGGGGTTGCCCCCTTTTTTGATTTCTTGTAGAGACAGGGTCTTGCCATGTTGCCAGACTGATCTCAGATTCCTGGCCTCAAGCAATCCTCCCACCTTGGCTTCTCAAAAAGCTAGGATTACAGGCATGAGCCACTGCGTCCAGCTCCCATCAGGTCTTACATGCATTTTCCACTGTGAGCATGAACTAAATGTGCAAGGGTTTCATCTTTTCCTTTTTTTTTTTGAGTTGGAGTCTCACTCTGTCACCCAGACTGGAGTGCAGTGGCCACTCCCGGCCACCGCAGCCTCGACCCACTGGACTCTGGCAATCCTTCCGCCTCAGCTTTCCGAGTAGCCGGAATTACAGGCACACACTACCACGCCTGGCTGATTTTTTTATTTATTGTAGAGATGAGGTTTCGCTAAGTTGCCCAGGCGGGTCTTGAACCCGCAGTCTCAGGCAATTCACCCACCTCGGTCTCCCAAAGCGCGGGATTACAGGCTGAGCCACCGAGCCTGGCCTTCCTTTTTTTTTAAGCAGAGAATTATGTTATATACCTCTCTTTTGCCTTTTTAACCTAGTTCCCTTCGGTCTGTATTTCCTGCAAGCTTCCCCAGTGACCAATATGTAAACTGTTCTGTAGAATGCAATAATCTTAAGAAAATTCAGTGACACTAATCTTTTCTAAGAGACAATTTAATAAACAAATGGATTTCTTATGTTACTGGATTTTTTGAGCGTTCATTTGTTTTCATTCAATTAATCCTAACATCTTCTAGTTAGTAATAATAATATTGATAATAATGACTAATTCTATAAAAAAAAATTTCCTATGTGCCAGGGACTACTTTTACTGATTATCTGATTTATTTCTCACAGCTGCCCTATAAAGTAAGTACAATTATTATCATTTTGTAGATGAGGAAACTGAGGCACACAGATACTAAATAATTCATCAAAATCATATAGATAGCAAATGGAAAAACCAATATTTGTACTTTGTCTCTAAAGGAACCTCATCAGGAGCCTGGATAAACACATTGTGGCATATTCATACGGTGGGATACTACTTAGCAATAAAAAAGACAAATTTCTCATACATGCAACAACATGGGTTGTGGCAAGTAGGATACTATACAGCCTCCAAGATTTTTACCTCCTGATGTATGATGTATATATATATGTGTGTATATATATATATATATCTCCTCACATAGATGAGGAAATTTATTATGGGAATTGGTTCATGCAATTATGAAGGCCCAGAAGTCCCATGATAAGTCATCTGCAAGCTGGAGAATCAGGTAAGTCAGTGGTTTAATTCATTCTCAGTCTGAAGACCCGAGAACCAGGACAGCTAATGGTGTAACTTCCAGTTCAAGGCCAAAGGTCTGAAAATCAGGAGAGTGGGAGTGGCATGGGGGTGGGAAGCTGAAATACAAAGAATATGGATGTCTTCTCAAAAAGAGAGAAGGAATTTACTTTTTCTCTGCCTTTCTTTTCTATTCAGGCTTTCAATGGATTAGATAATGGCCGCCTACATTGGTGAGGGTAGATCTTCTTTACTTAATCTGATTCAAATATTAATCTCTTCCAAAAACATCCTCACAGACATACCCAGAAATAATATCTTATCAGCTATCTGGGCATGCCTTAGCTCAGTCAAGTTGACATATAAAATTAACCATTAAATTACTCAGGTGATTATGTTACATAAAGTGGCAAGAGAGAGATTATTATGGATCTTTCTTAATCAAGCTAGTCCTTTAAAAAAAGAAAATTTTGTCCAGGTTATAGGAGAGGTGATCAGAGAAGACATGCTTTAATTGACCTGGAAGAAAGCAAATAACTATATTGTAAACTGACTACTGGGGTCATTTGACAAAAAACTGCAGATGACCTTCAAAAGCTGAGAAGAATCTTCAGTCAAAATCTTGCAGAAAAATGGGTCCTTAGACTTACAACCACAAAAAAGTAAATTCTGACAACAGCTAGTGAGCATAGAAGAACACCTAAGAGAACATTGAGCTCCATATAAGAACTAAAAGTTTCTGCTGACATCTTGATGTGAGCCAGAGGCTCTACACAGAAAATCCAGCCATGTTGTGCCTGAACTTCTGACCTACAGAACTATGAAATAATAAACTTGTGTTGTTATAAGTTGCTAAAGTTGTGGTAAGTTACATAGCAATAGAAAATGAATGCATAAATAAGCCCCACAGATGTTAAGCTGAGCAAAAGAAGCAGGACACAAAGTAATGAAAACTGTATGATTCCTTTTTAATAATAATGTTCTAAAGATGTTCCAAATAGGGGAATTTTCTGGGTAGGTGGAAACACTGTCTTGGGGTAGGGGTGTGAGTTACCTGATCATATTCATTTGTCAAAATTGTGCTGCCAAGATTTTTGCATTTCAGTATTTGTAAATTATACTTTAAAAGCTATTAATAATAATGACACTTGAGTGAAAGGGTTGGGGAGTGCTGATGATATAGATTGAACAACCATGGTCAAATATTGATAATTATTGAAGTCAGATGATGGGTACATGGGGTCAATGCATTATTTTGATGACTTATTTAGGATTGAAACATTGTCTTTTTTTTTTTTTTAAGAAAAGTCTTCTTAGGTGATTCTAACCTTTTATCTGAGTCCAGAGGCTCCCCTTATTTTCAACCATCCCTTTACCCAACAAGCTCCCATTATGATATAGTCTACTTGGAGTTTATCTTGCCCCTATGCCACTGCATTATGATAAAAGGACAGGGTTCTTTTCCTGGGGTGCTTTACTTAATGAATCTAGCTATGCCCAGCCCAGATATTCTACTCTGTGGGATTAGAACACTCTGGGTATCATGTGTACTCTGCTACTTTCTCCACTTGTAAGTTTGCTGTCCAATAAAATTTAAGCTTATACCATGTGTTTCTAGAACTGTTTTCTGTTTCCCTTGAACAATAGGTATTGACTGCGGAGGGTAACATAGTACTCTTCCCAGTACTATAATTTTTTTATATGTACAAATAATGCGATAGTTCAACTGAACACATCTGCCTTTGGGTTATGTCAAGTCACTAGCAGAGCTAGTAATTGATAACTCTGATTTTTGTCAGCCACCGCTACCCCAAAGCACCAAATCCTAGTAACAGGTGGGTCATTCAGAATTCCCACAACAGCAAGTTTTCTAAGAAAAAAATAAAACAGGAGAGATAATAGGAGAGAGAACATTTTGTAAACATTGCCAAATGTCCTGGATGTTGGAGCATTTTTACTGGATTCCTTTTTCCTTTTTTTCAGATTGAATTCTTGATATGAATGTTTTAAGTTATTTAAGCTTAGTAAGCATACACTAATGGTGTGCTTAGAATTTTTTTAAGATGAAAATTTAAGTGATATAGTATAAAAGGAAGAGAGTAGCTAAAACCCAGCAGGCTAAAAAATGAAATTAAAAAGCTCATGGGTTAGAGAGTTTCCGCTTCTGTCAATGTTTGACTACATTGTTTAAAACTGGTTTTTCTGTTGAGAATGACTATACAATATGGGTAACATATTAAGAAAAGAACATCTATACGAAGGCATCACACAATTACCAAGTATTCTTAAGCCAAGATTTAAAAGAAGAGGGAAACTAACAAAAATGAGTTCAGTATTTGGTGACACTTTTTTCCATCAGAAAATTGCAGATTTCAAAACTGAAGTTAGTGGTGGGAGGGATGAGAAGCTGAGTAGAGTTTCTCTGATTATTATGAAGATAGTGAAATTTAGAGTTGAAAGTTTAGTCAAGGAGCTAGGCCACATGTCTTTTCAGTTGCGACCTTCAAAAGATACATCCTAGAGTAAGAGTAACCCAGAAACAGACCAGCCCTTATAGCAACTGAAGGTCAGTTTCAAGTGATCTAAGTTCCTAATTGGATTAAAGTAAACTTCTCTTAGTTCTAATGCTTGATAAAAGCAAATCTAACTCTCTGGAAAAAGATAAATCACTAGATCCTCAAATTATTTTTACAGGCTTTTAAAATCTGCAATGCATGTCAGCCAATATCTATCTAACCTATTCATGCACAAAGACAAGAATTGATCAAAATCAAGAATGATAAAAATATACACTCAAGAGATCCAGATGCTGGTGTTGCCTAAATACCTTTATAATAACCATGATTAACAGTCAATGAGGAATAATTTTGTCAGAGAACTAACAACTCTAAAAAACACATGAACATTTTAGAACTCATAAACAACAGAAATAAAGAACTAGTGAGTTGCCTAATGGCTTATTTGAAACAGCTAAAGAGAAAAATAATAATTAGTTATATAGAAAATAAGAAAGTGCTCAGATAGTATAAAAATGTACAAAATGAAATAAGAAATATATGAGACAAAGTGCAAAGGTCTGACATATGTGTAGCTAAAATTCTAGAAAAAGAAAAAAGAGTAGAGCCTAAGCAATATTTGAGAACATAATGGCTTAGAAATTTTCAAACAAATTAAAGAAATTAAGCCACACATTTGAGAATTGCAATAGATGATGAACAGGATGAATACCAAGAAAAACATATCTAGACAAATTATAATAAAACTGCTGAAGTGCTTAGCAAAAACAAGCAAACAAAAAACAACAAAGAAAAACATTAAATCAGAACAAATAAAGAGATCTATTACTATCAAATGAGACACAATAAATTTGACAGTTGACTTTTTAACAAAAACAATGGAAGGTAAAAGACATTGAAATCATAACTCAAAATGATAGAAAATATTATATGTAATATAAATCAACCACAAAAAATTCTATTCCACAAAATATACCATTCAAAAAGGAATGTAAAATAAAGAAATTTAGATAAAGACTGAAAGAATTTATCTTCAGGATATGTGTACTACAAGAAATAATATTGAAGTACTTCATACAGTAGGAAAATAATCCCACCTGAAAGCATAAAAATGCAGAAAGAAATAAAAAGCAATAAAATTATAAATATATGGAAATATCCAACTGAATATTGATTGCATTAACCCATGCAATTATATGCTGCTGATTTTAAAATATGTAACAAAACAGCACAAAGAATGAAAGAATATATGGAGCTCAATTGTTCTAAGATCCTTACATTGACAGTACTAAATGATCAAAACCACAATTAAAGTGGAAAACTTTAACATAGCCTCTCTAAGAAACTGATAGATTGTGTAGACATGGAAAAATATAGAAGATTTGAATAATAACAAACATTATCTAATAAATAAATACATATATACAAATGTAAGCTGCACTCAGCAACCAAAGAATACTTATATGAACTATTTGCCATAACAAGGCTGGCTCAACACATTTCATCAGATTGAACAGCAGATGAACATCAGATTGAACATCAGAATATGTTCAGTGAGCTCAGTGGAACTGTGCTAGAAATCAATGACAAAATGTTAGCAAGAACATTTTCAGGTGATTAGAAAATAAGCAATACAGTTATGAATAATCCATGGGTCTAAAGAAGCATTGTCATAGAAATTAGAAAACATTTTTAACTGAATGCGAATGAAAATATGATGTATTAAAATTTGAGGGATCATATAAAGCCCTGTTTAGAGGTAAACTCATAGTTTTTAATAAATTCATTGTAGATGGCTAAATCAATTCATTTTAAGAAGATAGGGAAAAAACCAGCAAATTAAACTAAAAAAGTAGAATAAGAAAAGAGGGTGAGAATACAAATCAATAAAATAGACAACAAATATACAATAGAGATAATTTTAAAAGCCAAAATTTGATTTTTTTTTGTTACCTACATTAAGCCATTTATTATAGGCTAGTGATGTCTCAAATGGTGGAGCATCTACTGGTCTTTCAATTCCTTCAGTCTTCTGATGGAAGACTTTACCGTGACAGCAGAAGTGGTATTGTAGGTCCAGGCTCCACCAGCTACTGTTTTCATGCAAGAACCACAGTGCCAGATGTCCACAGTGCGTCTCTTCATCTCGGTTTGTCACAGGAGGAGCAAGTATACTTGGCATGCTGGCTGATCTCAATCTTCTTCACCATCTTCCAGAGCGAGGCCCCATAGTGGTCCTGTATTTACCGATGATTCCGACCTTCTTGGTGCGTTTGACTGATCTAGGCTGTTCAGGGAATGACACTCACCATCCAAAATTTGATTTTTATGAGATTAATAAATTTAATAAATATTTGATATAATTAATCAAAGAATAGAGAAAGAAGGCACAAATGTTCACTATTAGGAGAAAAAAGAGATATTACAGATTGTACAAACAATAAAACAAATCCTAGATTTATTAGAGAAATTGAATCAATAATTGAAAACCTTCCTGGCTGAGATTAAGTCTTACCTTCAAAAGCACAATGTCTGCTTCATAGTAGTGCTGAGGTAATACTAGTTGAATGAGTGAATAAGAATTGAAATATTCTTACTGTATTGCTTGCATTTGTTTATACATCTATCTCTTCTACTAGGTCATGAGCTCCTTGAATGTAGTATGGTGTCTTAGCTATCTTTGTGTTCCTAGCTTCCAGCACCAGTATTTACAACTGGTCAATAAAGGTTTATTGAATAATTGAATTAAAAAGAAAAAGGACTACTACTGTTTACTGAGTGCTTTCTATGCACTACCTCAATGCTAGGAACATGTACACAATTATCTCATTTATTCTTAATTATATTTCTATAAGAGAGGAATTTTTAGTCTCATGAGGGGACTACATCTTAAACCAGCTAATTTGTGTTTGTGCTTTGAAATGGCAGAGTTATTATTTGAATATGAATTTGAACTGTCTTCAAAGCCAATTTTTTTCCACTATACCAGTGGTTTCCAAAATTGATGACATGTACCCAAGGGGTACTCAAAGAAAGAAAATTTTAGAGAGAAGCAAACTGAGACTGAGAGAGATGAAATAATTTTTCTGAGATCACACACTGTAGCTTTTTCATCGATTACATTTACTATTAAGAACAATAACCATGAGTTTCTTAAACTTTATAAAGTTCAATAAAACTAATACCAGTGAGAATTAGGACCAAATGCTAATAATATTTCCTATTTTTAGGCAAAGGGGCTTGGTTTCTACTCTAGTCCAAATGGCCTGATTTCCATCTAGTGGATGCTATATATATGCTTTGTAAATAGTATTGTATAATTACCAATAAAACAAAAAATGTAGCTACCACTGTTCCTGCAAAATTAGCCAATAGCTTTTTAAGAATGGCTTTCTATAATGTCTTTGCTCCACATTTTATTTAGAAATGTGAACTATCAGCTATATTTTCCTAAGACTGTTAACTAATATAAGTTTAGTAGTGATACAAATTTTTCAAGTTTATCTGAGATATTTAAGATAAAAACCAAAAGAAGTGCCTATGAAACTTATGGAAGCTTATTTTTTAAATTATGGAGTCCAAGTATATGCTTAAAAGTAGTTTTTAAAAATAGAAAAAGAGCTGGGCTCGGTGGCTCAGCCTGTAATCCCACGCCTTGGGAGGCTGAGGTGGGTGGATTGCCTGAACCTGCGGGTTCGAGACTCGCCTGGGCAACTTGGTGAGACCTCCTCTCTACAATAAATCAAAAAAATTAGCCGGGTGTGGTAGCGCGTGCCTGTAGTTCCAGCTACTTGGAAGGCTGAGGTGGAAGGATCGCCGGAGCCCCAGCAGGTCGAGGCTGCAGTGGCCGGGAGTGGCCACTGTACTCTAGACTGGGTGACAGAGTGAGACTCCAACTCAAAAAAAAAAAAAAAAAAATAGAAGAAGAGAGACTAAAATTTGGCCTAAAAATTATGATATGCTTTGATAGACTAATTGATGAAATCCTTTCTAGCTTCAACCCACACTATGTATTCATTTATTCATTTATTTCATCTTAATTCATAATGTAAAAGTTATCTTTGTTCAAAGGATCATGAGTGGTATAAAAAATCTTAAGTTATATGAAAAGAGATACAGTAAAGTGTGCAGAGAACTTGACAAAATCTTTGGTATTTTTGAGTCTTTTATCTTTTATTAAAATTAAGTTATACTTATCATCTAGTAGGGTTTTTAAAAATAATCTTTATTATTTTTAGAAATAAGGCCTTGCTATGCTGTCCAGGCCAGTCTTGAGCTCCTGGCCTCAAATGATCCTCCCACCTTAGCCTCTTGGATAGCTGGCATTGCAGGTGTGAGTCTCTATGCCTGACTTGGAGGTAATTATATTGACCGAAAAATTCATTAGATAATTATGCTTATAGTGACTCAGACTTCTCTGGTATCTTTTTATCTAAAGAGCTTTGCGGAAGATTCAATAATAGACATTATATTCTAAGAATATAACACAAATTCTGGAGCTGCTGTAAACCATCTCATGAAAAGACAAATCTAAAATGAACGATGAAAACAAAGTGTGTAATTTAAGACTAGTTATTGTTTAATAATTCACAATTCTGTAAGATGGAAGATTCTTCATGAGGACACTTCTCCCATTTGCGGAGAGCTAATGTGCTTTTACGAGGTGGAGAACAGAGGAAGGAAACCAGCTCTATCGTGTCTCTTCTTAGAAGGCTAATAGCCACTTCCTAAAGTCTCCATTCTCATGACCTAATTACCTTACAAAGACCCCCATCTCCAAATACCATCACATTGGGAACTAGGGTTTCCAAGCTGTAAATTTTGGGGGGGGGGCACAAACATTCTGTTCATAGAAAACCCTCCCTAGAGTATTCATATTTTAAAAGGGAAACTTCGTGTGAAAAATCTAAAGCCATGTTCTTTCTCAAAATCTCCCTAATATTCCCCAATTCATATTATGTGGTTATCTCCCATGGTGCACTACCTACTCTATCTAGGTTAAAATCAACATCATCTAGGAACAACTTACTTTTTCTGCTAGAGGGATAGACCTTCTGAAAGGATATAATGACTGAGGACTCAAGCGATTGTATAGGATTGGTTACCTGTGGTGAAGAGGAGCGCCTAAGGTGAGGTCTCATTCAGTTACTGATTAATAAAGCTGAGTATAGGAAAATGACCTACAACAGATGGGGAACATAAAAAATTTGGCTGAGAAGAAACGAAAATTAAGTGGACAGAATATCTTTTAAGGCGGTAAAGGCAGACAGGCAACTGGGAGCTAAAGTTACAGTGTAGGTCTTGCATGCCATGAAAAGCCAGACATTGGTATGTCTTGCCACTGTGACTGGGAAATATTGAGGGAATTTTGGCATCAAGTAAAGGCACTTGCAAATTCATTTCTTTTGGCAATCTAGCAATAGCAGACAGGACAAAAACTGTAAGAATAAAGGGATAAAAACTAGTTATCGAAAGACCCAGTTGTCACTTTAAGACTAATGTTTCTGTGTAGATTGGGAAAGAGTTTGTTTGCATCAGTGTTGTTCAGAGGAACCCAACTTTAAATCTCCCTGTTATAAACAACATTCCTAAAGCCATGAACCCACCTCATTAACCACGAGACGTTATACAGATACTTCTCTGACAATGACTCATCCTTGCTCTGGGTAGAAATGAAAGCTTCTTAAAATTTAAGTAGAGATGTTAGTTAGACTGTAGCAAGATGAGTCTCTTTAGCCCTAGCCAGAATTTAAGCTGATAAGCACATTTAAAAATGAATTAACGATAATGTATAAAAGCCTTTAAAATATGACATTTTCTAGCTACTATGAAATGGAACATAATCTAATTCCATTTAGTTATTAGTTTTCTTTTATTTTATACTTACTTTTTCATAATTATAACTATAGATATTGCCAGCCTCAAGACTGGAAAATCAGTACCTTAGACATAAGGAGTGATGTCACAGATGGAACCAATTTCTCTTTGTGTTTTTCTTTAAAATAAATTTGGAGAGTAAAATAAGATGTTGAAAGAGTGAGAGGCTATGAGTTCCAGGGGCACATGTATGAGGCTAAAATGGCATTGTTAATTAGGTGCAAATTGGCAAAGAAATTATTTTCATCTACTTGATCCTACAGTAAATTTCTTTTTTTTTCATTTGTGAGTAGAGTTCTTTTAAGTAAGCAGAAGTGATAAGATATGACTATAAGGACAACCTAGATGTAACTAATACTGCAGGGTATTTTTTTCTTGCAGATAAATGTGGTCTCTCTTAAATTAATACCCCGTTCCTAGTGACAGTACCCTCAGGGTGACTACTTAAGCTGCCGAGGTGATTGGATAATTCGTCATCAGACTAAATCTTTAATAAGGCCTCCAGGCAGGGTTGGAAAATAGATGGTCCTTCAAATGATTAGTTATACCTTGGGTCATGTGATGAGTGTGACTAACTGGGGCTATCATATCTATTATCACCACAATGAATTATTGCCCTGTCTCTTATTTTTTCTTTCTCCCAACCTCCACCCTGCTGCAAGATGGGGCTGAGCTGTTGATAGCCTAGGAGTAATGGGATAGAGGGTAGCACTTCTCCTGATGACAAAGTGGGATGATTGGCTTCTTTAGATGTAGAGATGGGGAAGCATAGTTGCCCTCTAATGTCAGAGGAAGAAGAAAGGGATGTTTATTACTGCCAGAGGTAAGAACACGTAAACTTTGACTGTGGCTTAAGAGCTAAGGAAAAGGGACAGAAAATCATTTGATATGAGTGTGAAATACTGGGACAATCAGGAGCAGAGGAAAACATAACTGTCATTGGAGAAGAAAAGATCAAAATCAGCATGACTTTTTTTTTTTTTAGTTGAGGTCTCTGTTAACTACAGCCTTCACCCCTTCGGCTCAAGTGATCCTTCTGCTTCAGCCTCCTTCTTCGCTGGGACTACAGGCATGTGCCACCACACCCAGCTATTTTTTGGTTTTTTTTGTAGAGATGAGATCTCGCCATTATGTCATCCAGGCTGATCTCCAATCCCTGTGCTCAGGCTATTCTCCTGCTTTGGCCTCCCAAAATGCTGGGATTACAGAATTGAGCCATGGCCCCTGGCTTGCATGACATTTTTAAAAGAAAGTATTTCCTGCATGTTGCACACATTTTCAGTTATGGTTGAGTTCAATCAAGATCTACTAACAAAATTGTAAAGATACCCATCCTTAGGATTGCACTGGCAGTTTGTCATCTCCTGAAATTTTACTTTCTAGGTTTATGTGGAATGTTGAGTGGTTGTGTTAAGCCCAATGTCTAACTTTTAAGATATTTTATAACTTGCTACATAAAGTTAAAAATACTTATGTATATTCCAATATTAAAGTTGTTCAAGTTGTTTTATTTCATTTTTTAAAGTAGTGAGAATAAAGGAATATGGTCATGTATTAGCATAAAGGATATACTACTATCTCAGCTGAACATTAATAATTTATATAGTTACCTAATGGAAACACCATTTCAATAAATGTCAAACTTCGTAACATTGAGATGCACAATTAATATAAGGAAAACATATCCATTTCAGTGAAAATTACTAATGGACAATTAGCAACCACCTCAACCACAAAAAAAAAAAATCAAATAATTTTAGCATGTAGAGTGAGATAAATAAAATTTAAAGTTTTTTAAAGCAAGTTTTAATATTCCTCTGTTTATATTTCAGAAATAAGAAAAAGACAGTTTATAAGTATATCTAAAAAGGCCTCATAAATCCATCTTTTCAGAATGAATCACTCTGTTCCTTATACTAGTGGGAGAAAGCTGGTGGATGCCCTCTGAGAACAATATGTTGAATACGTCATATAATTGGTTTCTATCCCTAAAAGAGAATCTAGAGTAAATTACATCTTGCACATCACCTCTTCTGAGACACTAGATTGTGATCTTGTTCATATATTACCTTGTTCATCCTAGTTCTGCTGTTTGTGGCCCTAAAACATAGATCTTTCATTTAATGGGAGCAATGGGTTCTCATTTCAAATTTTTCAGCATCAGTGGAAACTTAGCCACAATCAGGGACGCTCTTTGTAATTCTCAATACCATGCAGCCTAAGTGCCTGTGCAGTTCAAATGTGAAATTAATTCCCCATATGGCATATGTCAGATATTGTGCATAGAATCCGGGGGTAGGATGCATCCCCCATCTTCCCTCCCTTTCAGATCGAAACCTCAAATGTCATCTTAAAAAAATCCAACCAAGAGCTGGGCTCGGTGGCTCAGTCCGTAATCCCACGCCTTGGGAGGCTGAGGTGAGTGGATTGCCTGAGCCCTTGGGTTCGAGACCCGCCCGGGCAACTTGGCGAGACCTCATCTCTACAATAAATCAAAAAATCAGCCGGGCGTGGTAGCGCGCGCCTGTAGTTCCAGCTACTCGGAAGGCTGAGGTGGAAGGATCGCCGGAGCCCAGCAGGTCGAGGCTGCGGTGGCCGGGA